>OY718807.1:2465000-2765000 GCA_963070105.1 Litomosoides sigmodontis | reverse complement strand
TTATTATTATTATTATTATTATTATTATTATTATTATTATTATTATTATTATTATTATTATTATTATTATTATTATTATTATTATTATTATTATTATTATTATTATTATTATTATTATTATTATTATTATTATTATTATTATTATTATTATTATTATTATTATTATTATTATTATTATTATTATTATTATTATTATTATTATTATTATTATTATTATTATTATTATTATTATTATTATTATTATTATTATTATTATTATTATTATTATTATTATTATTATTATTATTATTATTATTATTATTATTATTATTATTATTATTATTATTATTATTATTATTATTATTATTATTATTATTATTATTATTATTATTATTATTATTATTATTATTATTATTATTATTATTATTATTATTATTATTATTATTATTATTATTATTATTATTATTATTATTATTATTATTATTATTATTATTATTATTATTATTATTATTATTATTATTATTATTATTATTATTATTATTATTATTATTATTATTATTATTATTATTATTATTATTATTATTATTATTATTATTATTATTATTATTATTATTATTATTATTATTATTATTATTATTATTATTATTATTATTATTATTATTATTATTAGTATTGTTATTATTATTATTAATGTTATTATTATTATTAATGTTATTATTATTATTAATGTTATTATTATTATTAATGTTATTATTATTATTAATGTTATTATTATTATTAATGTTATTATTATTATTAATGTTATTATTATTAATGTTATTATTATTCTTAATGTCATTATTATTATTAATGCTATTATTATTAGTAATGTTATTATTATTATTATTAATTATTAATTCTTATTATTATTAGTGTCATTAAATTATTATTATATTATTATTAGAGAGGTAAAACATTTATTATCATTAACATTCCGTCATGTACTGTTATTCATCTTGATTAAATCTACAAGCTCTAAGTGGATAGGAACTAATTTTACAATCCTTCTCATTGTATTAATTATCCTTTAACTGAAAGATTTTTAGTTCTCAAGTGTCAGTTTTGATGGAATCAATAACATTCATAACTACCTTATCCATCCAGCAAACGCGTTACCATTATTCTTATTGTTCGAGCATTCATGTTCTGTCACTGTTCCTATTGTTGTCGCTGCTGCTGCTGCTACTGCTGCTGTATGAAAATTGTTAAGCATTTTTTACCAAAATAATTTAAAATTTCCCATATGCACTTTCGTAACAACTTTGTCGCTTTAAATGACATTCATCATTCAGCCATCTTTTTACAAATTAATTAACTAGCTAATTAATCTACTATTTAATTAATCGAATACAAAGGTAACGATTTATGCATATTTTTGTGTTCATTGCATTTCCAATCCTGCATTATAATTTATTTAAATTAAAAACCTCACAACTATTCCAACCATCTCTCTTTCTCTATTCCATTCCCTCTATCATTCCTCACCATGTGTAAGCAAAAAATGAGGTTTATTTTGAGAAATTTTTATTTTACAGGACACTTTTTTGTTGACCCAAAAAACTGCAAAATGATTAATTGTTATAGGACACATTTGGTAACCTTTTTTTTTCTTCTCGTTCCTCTTCAAATGCATTATTAACCGTAAACTAATGGACGAAAATTTTAGAATTTTTTTAAATTTAATTTTATTCCAATTAATTTTTGATTTTTTTCCCAGACCACTTTCACTCAGAATAGAAGTTTGAAAAATGAAAAGGCATTCATTTGCAATAGCTGCTTATTTATTCAGAACTTGAAATCTTCCTATTAATGAAATGAAATTCTACGTAATTCAACTCTCAAAATAGGCAACAAACAACACACACACAGAGAGAGAGAGAGAAGGGAGGAAGAGAAAGAGAAAAAAAGGTAGGCAATACATAATCAAAAATGATTTGCTTAAAAGTTATTATTTGTTAAAATTAGTCAATTAGATAAAAGAAACCTGAACAATTTATTTATTTCAATTACATTTGCGACAGTCATGCGACGCATTACGAACAGTGCTAAGCATGCAGGTAGCTCTGGAACTGGTGAAGTAGAAAATTTCACTGGAAAAATATTGCATAATTTAATGATTCATACATTTCAATTATAACTGAAGTATAAGACACAATTTTCAATTTAACTGTAAAGTTGAAAAATATAAATTTGTGGCATAAGAGAATTAGAAGGTGAGTGTAAAAGTTAATTGAAACCATCTTTAGGTAATTACCTCTGGTGAGTGCTAGGAAAATTTTAGTTAATAAAATTTCCAAACAGCTACAAATCAAATTTCACCGCTTTTTATGAGTTATAAGTGACCAAATTTTGAAATTTATTTGCAAGTCTGAAACAAAATTCTAGGCTACTAAACAATTTTTGGTTTTTTTTCGAAAACAAATTAGTTTAATTTAACTTTTTGAAAATTTTCATTGCTTACGCTTTGCAAATAATGATAGGTTCAGCGACATAAATGTATTTCAAAACAAATTTATTGCTTATTCCTTACTTTCAATCCTTTGCGTTATATATGCTAATATTTGAAAACTGAAATTTTCACGCAACAGCCAATGAAGTATGATTGTTTTCATCATCATGAATGCATTGCTCTCTCATATTTGGAATTTTTCACGCTGTCTCATAAGCAAATTAATTAGCAAAATTCTACGCATATTTTTTTTTGTGAAAGGGCAAAAAAAAGTAAAGAAATTATGATGCGTTTAATGTATAATTAAAAATATATATATATATACATATATATATGTATTGTAATGGAAATAATGCCACTTTCTTCCGACAATGGCAATATTGAAATTTCGGTATGAAAAAAAAATTATTGGCAAAAAAAAGAAAGAAAAAAAAACAGAAAACGAAATGATTTGTCAAATGATAATAGTTGTAGAAACGTTTTAGATTTCTTATCACATTTTGGTAATAATAAGAATAAAAAAAAAGAAAGCTTCAAGAAATATTCCTGTCCTCTTTCCCTCCCTTCCTCCCTCCCTCCCTCTCTCTTTCTCTCTCCCTCTCTCTCTTTTTGTTATATCTTTTTTTTGTTTTGTTCGTTTCCCCTCCATTTGCCCTTTTTTTTCCCTTTTGAATCATCTTTTTTTTTCAGCAATCTCATAAAGTAAGCAAAATTATTACTGAAGTAATTTGTACTTTTCCAAGCAAAGTAAGCATTTTTCACCAAAATGCAAAAATTTAATTTCTGTTATTCATTTTCATTCAATTTTTTTATTCTTTTAGTGCATTAAAAAAAATGCACGATAATTTTAGCAATAAAATTATAGCAAAAATGGTTTATGTTTGAAAAAAACGAAATAATTATTAAATAAAAGTTTTAAAAAATTAAAAACAAAATTGAAAATCAACACATACCTATTAGTAATCGTTCATTTCTAAGTTTCTTTTAGGCGTAATTTACTGTTGCTAATTATTAGTCATTAGTTATTATGTACGGTGGTAATTTTAAATTATACGAAAATAAAAGCATTATGAGATTCAACGGCTTAATCAGCAAGTGTACTGTGTTCAAAATAACACGGAGGAAAGTTTTTGCAAAACAACAACAACATTTAAACAGTTATCTTAAATGACGAAGTAATTATTCAATTGCCGGGAATTTTTAGTAAATTTTAATTTTAAATTTAAATTAATAATTTGGAATATTTTTTTTTGTTTATAATTAGTAATTATTTGTTATAATTTGAGATCTCTTTTTGTTAATGAAATATGAGCAGTTACTTTATGACCAATGTTGCCATTTCAATCGGCTGCACACACTAATAATTTGTTTGTCAAATTTTTTTTTTTCAATTAACTTTCTGTCCGAAATATTTGAGTGAGATTACTGTGATATTTTCAGATTTGTAATTTGACAGGAATGAACCATTCAGTACAGATGCTAAAGTGATTGATTAGCTATTCTCAGTTGAGACAATCCGTTTCGACCGGATGATTGATTGCCCGGTGATTGTTCATTGTTTGCTCATTGATTTCAATTTGCAACGTATTCACGAATCACGTACGTTTCTAATAATTATTAGTGAAAGATGGCAGTTGTACGAGTTAATGTAATTCATTTCAGATATTAAATCGATTAGCATTCATCATAACATACACTCATAAAATAATTTCTCCTTTTATTTAACATTTCGTCAAATTTACGAATTAGAATGAAAAGCGTGCAAAGGACGAAATGCATCCGGTGGCGCAAAAAGTTTTCGTTCAATAGCGCTTTTTTGAAAAGAAAAGCCTGAAAGTGATAGGGCAAAGTGAATTTTCACGTTAAAATGATAGTAAAACTATTTGACGTGCAAATGAGCATATGCAACGAAAGTGTATGATATCAGCGTCGGGAAAGCTGAGAGAAAACACAAATTTTAAAAATTTCAAAATTTCATCATTTAATCACCATGAGATGTCACATCTATAAATATCGTATATATCCTCCAATCGATTTCGACATCTTATCAAAGGCAATTGCTTACGTCACTTACAAGCTCTTTGGTAGTTAACAAAATTCATAAGACTAATTTCACAGGGCTGTGAGTGAGTCTAATCTCCTTTTCTGCTAACAAAGCGATATTAACCTCATATAATCTTTGATCTGCTTAACCTCAACCACAAATCCTTTGTGCTTGCATACCGCCGCACAATTTCAATCCACAATGATTTCATTATCTGGATGTAACAAGCTTACTCAACCATCGCTGTGTACTGTAACTTGCTCTTTATGGTAAATTTAAACACACCCACGCACGAACGACGGTATATATACCAATTAAACTAACTTCAAGGATCACACACACACACCGTTTTAAAAAAAAAAAACTTTTTACTTCACCCATTCATGACGCTATAATTACTCATTACTCACTGATCCTTTTTTATCCATTTTAATTTGAAGCTATTTCAACACTTTCTCAATCTCAACTTCTCCTTTGTGACAGCGACAGCGACGCTGCACATCCTCAATTTCATGGCGAAGCAACCAGCTAGCTAGTTGCTCCTTCTTACAGCAAGCAAAGTTTGTTACTTCTACTGAATTTTCAATCCTCAATTCCTATCCCATTGCTTACTGGTCTGTTACTGAAACCTAATCAATTTCCAATATTATTAAGTACCGTTGTGGATCCACAAATCATACAAATAAACAAATTCAAACGTTCACAACGATCGGACAAATTGATTGAGCACTTCTGCAACGCATGTTCAACGTGATTTTTACGTAACAAAAGTTATATCACAACTGTTCGCCACGTATGATTTGCATAACCAATTAGCGTTAAGAGGTTTAATTAATTTTTGATCTTTTAACTGCAACTACTTTTACAGCAATGATTGTGACATAATTTTCATCACGTAGAAATCACGATTAATAATGATTTGCATAATTAATTAGCACTAAAATTGTTGCTCTTCCAACGATAACTTATTTATAGTTTTTAATTTTAAAGTCTTTTTTTTGTGTAAAATATTAAACGGTTAGTGAAATGACTACTTATATATATGACTATTAGCATTAAAGTATGCTTCACCTCGCCTCTCTTCAATGAATCACTTCGTTACGTTCACTTTTTCCCTTACAAAACTTTTTTTCTAAAAAAAAGTTTTAAAAAGAAAAAAATTAATTATAAAATTTCCTTGCTTCTATTAACAATTCTGTAAAATGTTAGTGAGAGAGAAAGAGTAAGTGAGAGAGAGAGAGTAGCTTATTTGTCATTGTATCAAATTTAATTTGACCATTTTTTTTAAATACTTAGAAGAATTAATTAAAATAAAATTTAATTAATTTTTGAACAATATTTTCTATTTGTCATTTTTCAAATGTTTTTTCAACATAAATTTCATCAATCATCAATGATAACGAAGCAATTTCTTATCTTTCTTTCTTTCCCTTTTTTTTGTGGAAATTAATTATTTTCTATCATTTCCACAATTTGCTACAGCTATCATTAACTCATCAACACATGCAAATTCACTTTTTCCCCATCTCTAATTTAAATTTCTGTAAAATTTTCAATCGCTTTCGTTTTTTTTTGAAATAAATGACTTATGCCTCGTGAAAATAATGCAACCAATCACAAATTCGAAATTATCGGTTGAACAAAAAGAAGCAGAAAAAAAAGTGAGGAACGATTGACGACATATTTGCTTGTAGACATATTTGTCACCTTGTCGTCGAGCGATGGCATATTTATTGAAGGCATATTTCTCACCTTATCGACGACGATCCATGCATTTTTTGCTTTTTCAATTCAAAAGTTTCATTGAAAGAGAACAAATATTCCTCCAAAGAAAAAAACAAAATGAAATTTACAGCTTTCTTTTTTTTCCAATTTACAATTAAAATTCCATCAGAACATTTTGATAATTTGGTAGTTTATTTTTGGATTGCCAAAGTTGTAATTTGTTGATAAAAGCATTTTAGGTGAAACTAGCAGAATCTTCCAGTTGCACAACTATTATCAGAGAAATAAAATAGAAAACAATGAGGAAAAAAATATTAATTCGAAAATTTACACACAAATCATTTTAATCGATATATAAAAGGAAATTTTTGTAAAAAATATCAAAAAATATATTAATATTAGGGAAAATAATTAATAAATGAACTACGTGAATGCGAAAGCAATTCTACTATTGCTGGTTCTAATGAATTCATTTTAGTGAAAACAAATTCATAATATTTCACGATGAAGACAGAACACAAAATAGACTTTTGAAATTTAACTACAACAATTTGTTAAGTAATTATTCCATACACTCCCTAAATAAGTGCAAACAAATCATCCGATAATATCAATTTGCATTTTCGCTGCAAATATGCATATCATAGTAATAAGATGAAAGTCATCAAAAGTCCTTGCTGCACGGAACAAATTTTTTGAACCATAAATATTACATAAGAGTTTTATAAAATTTGTATTTCGTAAAACTGTATTATTATATTTATTATTATTATTATTACTATTATTACTATTATTATTATTATTATTACTATTATTATTATTATTATTATTATTATTATTATTATTATTATTATTATTATTATTATTATTATTATTATTATTATTATTATTATTATTATTATTATTATTATTATTATTATTATTATTATTATTATTATTATTATTATTATTATTATTATTATTATTATTATTATTATTATTATTATTATTATTATTATTATTATTATTATTATTATTATTATTATTATTATTATTATTATTATTATTATTATTATTATTATTATTATTATTATTATTATTATTATTATTATTATTATTATTATTATTATTATTATTATTATTATTATTATTATTATTATTATTATTATTATTATTATTATTATTATTATTATTATTATTATTATTATTATTATTATTATTATTATTATTATTATTATTATTATTATTATTATTATTATTATTATTATTATTATTATTATTATTATTATTATTATTATTATTATTATTATTATTATTATTATTATTATTATTATTATTATTATTATTATTATTATTATTATTATTATTATTATTATTATTATTATTATTATTATTATTATTATTATTATTATTATTATTATTATTATTATTATTATTATTATTATTATTATTATTATTATTATTATTATTATTATTATTATTATTATTATTATTATTATTATTATTATTATTATTATTATTATTATTATTATTATTATTATTATTATTATTATTATTATTATTATTATTATTATTATTATTATTATTATTATTATTATTATTATTATTATTATTATTATTATTATTATTATTATTATTATTATTATTATTATTATTATTATTATTATTATTATTATTATTATTATTATTATTATTATTATTATTATTATTATTATTATTATTATTATTATTATTATTATTATTATTATTATTATTATTATTATTATTATTATTATTATTATTATTATTATTATTATTATTATTATTATTATTATTATTATTATTATTATTATTATTATTATTATTATTATTATTATTATTATTATTATTATTATTATTATTATTATTATTATTATTATTATTATTATTATTATTATTATTATTATTATTATTATTATTATTATTATTATTATTATTATTATTATTATTATTATTATTATTATTATTATTATTATTATTATTATTATTATTATTATTATTATTATTATTATTATTATTATTATTATTATTATTATTATTATTATTATTATTATTATTATTATTATTATTATTATTATTATTATTATTATTATTATTATTATTATTATTATTATTATTATTATTATTATTATTATTATTATTATTATTATTATTATTATTATTATTATTATTATTATTATTATTATTATTATTATTATTATTATTATTATTATTATTATTATTATTATTATTATTATTATTATTATTATTATTATTATTATTATTATTATTATTATTATTATTATTATTATTATTATTATTATTATTATTATTATTATTATTATTATTATTATTATTATTATTATTATTATTATTATTATTATTATTATTATTATTATTATTATTATTATTATTATTATTATTATTATTATTATTATTATTATTATTATTATTATTATTATTATTATTATTATTATTATTATTATTATTATTATTATTATTATTATTATTATTATTATTATTATTATTATTATTATTATTATTATTATTATTATTATTATTATTATTATTATTATTATTATTATTATTATTATTATTATTATTATTATTATTATTATTATTATTATTATTATTATTATTATTATTATTATTATTATTATTATTATTATTATTATTATTATTATTATTATTATTATTATTATTATTATTATTATTATTATTATTATTATTATTATTATTATTATTATTATTATTATTATTATTATTATTATTATTATTATTATTATTATTATTATTATTATTATTATTATTATTATTATTATTATTATTATTATTATTATTATTATTATTATTATTATTATTATTATTATTATTATTATTATTATTATTATTATTATTATTATTATTATTATTATTATTATTATTATTATTATTATTATTATTATTATTATTATTATTATTATTATTATTATTATTATTATTATTATTAATTATTATTATTATTATTAATGCTCCTCATTGCATATTGCAATTTCATTTTACCAAATATCATTTTGGGAAAAAAATAAAGGGAAAGAGCGAGAGAGAGAGATGGAGGGAGGAAGTGCTAAAATAGCGAAATATTTAAAAGATTTTTTACAAAAGGTTTTTTTTTGTTTTAAAAGATAATTTTTTCAGTTTGTTTTTTTATTAATTTATCAGTAGTGATAAAAAATTAGAGCTTTAAATTTGTTAAATCAATTATTAATTTCCATTGTTTTAAAATTTACGAAACGTTTATTATGCATAGATCCTATGCCTTAAATGTAGCTCATTGAAAAAATAAAATGTTCGTCTTAAAATTTAACTAGTTTTCAACAGGTGAAATCTGGTTTATTTTATGCACATAATAAAATTTGCATATTATTATTGGCATGTAGAAAGGAATTGCAAAATTCTGCAAAAAAAAAAGAAACATTCTTAGCACAATTTATTTTATTAGTTGTAATTGCTTCCAATCGTCAACGACTGATAGAAAGATACATCTGAGGGAGCGGTTGGCTGTAAATGTCGACAATTGAGGGAAATAGCGGTCGAAATGTCGCAAGGGCGAGCGACACTGTCGCGGACAATACGTTAACAATTAAGTGTTTGTTTATTGCGATTTCCATCGGAAGAGTGTAATGGCTAAGGAATGATTGAGCTAATCGGATGCGATGCATTTCAGGTGGCGGATCAGTTATTCAGGATGAGAATTGCTTGGAAAGAGCTGACGAAGCAACACCATCAATAAATGATAAAACACGTGAAATACAAACGAACTGGACGAAATTGCCAGAAAGTGAGTTGCAACGGAAATTGAACGGAGAACAAAGTGGCTTCACACGTGTCGCAGATTTTCATGAATCCATTCACGTTGACATTCCAAAGTAAGCGTTTTATTTGCTGCTGCATTGGAATTTCCTAATGTTCGCAATTTTTACTTTTACGTACAGGAAAGTCTCAGTCACGTGCATTCTTGCATCGAATATTCTTTTTCGTTTTCGATGAAATTTAAATAACAGTATTTTTTGACCAACGTATTTTATTTGTGCAACAGTTACAAACTCTGTGTTTCGTTTACGCTAAATTTCAAAAAAAAAAAAAAAGAAACTTCGTATTCCGCTGCTCCTACAATCTGAAATGAAAATTAGAACATACAAAGAGATTATGATGCTAATAAAAAAAAAATTGCCTTTTGTTTCATTTTTGGAAAAAAAGGGTACTTTCAATGTTTTTCATAACACTGAATATTTGCGGTAGCATTCAATTCAAACTTTTAACTTAAAACGAAATGAATTAAAGAAAAAAGAAAACGTTACTGAAAATGCAATTAGAAGAAAAAACGAATTGATCACGTTATTTCTGTTTTAATTTTTGCGAAAAAATGCAATTTTTTGAAATACTTTAAAATATCTCGATGGCTTGTTTTCATTCAGTTGTGTACTTCGAGGTGAAGCAATAAATGAATATATAAAAGTGGAATTTTGCTTTTGCGGAATAAATGGCAAGTTTCCGGATGAGCAGGAAATCGCTACGTTTGAAATTTTTCCTGTGAAAAATAATTGAACATTAGGATCATTAGGCGGAATGAAGTTTTCAGATCACCGAAAACAGTCTCCGATTCATCGAATACGGAAAAACGAGCATGCCGTATTTGTCAGTCCGAAACCGGCGATCTTGTTCGGCCATGTGCTTGTACCGGAACTGTAAGTTTTCCAATTCACCGAACATTCTTTCCTTTTCTAAATCTGTGATGAAAGAAGATGTGGTTGACGGCATGTATTTCGAATAAATGATTTCAGAATTTATTAATATTTTGCATTCGCACAACTTCCCTTTTCGTAAATTCGGCAAATCCGGAAACTTTCGGTCTAAGCAAAATTTAATGTGACAAACTGATTTGTATATTCAATAAACTCGCTTCAGTTTTATTTCATTCAGCATGCTTAATCCATGAAACTAAGTTATGATAGCTTAATGTACTTCACTTGTGCTTCACCTGTTTTAGTGAACTCTTGCTAGCCCTTACACATAAAAATTTGAAAAAATTTCTAATTTCAAATAAATAATTTATTAAAACCAAGTGATTGACAAGTGATTTATTAGCTCATCACTAATATGTTATTGTTAGGTTTTTTTCAAAATTTTATTATTAAAAATTGTCGATTATTAACTTTAATTTTCTCCTCGTAGCTTCAATTATTGTTATCAATTATCACTACTGTCACTAATTATTAACTGCTGTTAGCAATTATTAATTACTTAATTAGCTGCCATTAATTACTTGAAAGATCAGATTCTGTTAGCAAGTGAAGCTAAAACAATAAAAAAGCCAATCCACAGATGGGAGATATTCATGAGCATTGCTTAAATGAATGGCTCCTACGATCCAGCAACAATGATCGATGTGAAATTTGCCAAGAAAAGTATTCGAAATCCGGAAATATTTTACAACCTATTTGGAAATGGCAAAAGCCACAGATTGAAATGACAGTTTGAACTTTGATCACTTTTATTTTTCCAATCTTTAATCGTTAGAAGCGAATGACACAGTGTTTGATTTTAAAAATTCCATTTTAAATAAATTTTAAAATTAATTTCACAAATTCTTCTCAAATACCAAAGAAGCACATGGAAGTGTAAAATATTAGACATTTTAATTTTGCATGAATTTTCAACTAACAAGAATTTGAATAAATCACGTTCACCTTTTGACAGTATATGATTGTATTAATTATTAACAGCTCCTATAATTTAGTAATTATTAATTGATGGAAAAAAAAGGGTACGATATCTCATTTTAGAATATTGTTGAAGTATCATCAGTAATTTGCTTATCAATGTGTTTGTGGTATATGATAACGCTTACAATTGAACGAGAATTTTTTGATCGAGTTTTTATTGCTGGTTTACCACCACGTTCACCTGACGTAGCACGTTTACGTACGTACATTTGCATCATTTAAATATTTGCTACCGCTAAAGAAATTGACACTTCCATCAATTTGCTTCTATTATTGAATCTTTTCCAAGTATGCACTACCATATTTCAGGTTAAGGTAAATCGTTGTAGAATTTAATAATTCCTAGTATGCCGCTCGCTCTGGCATGTCGGTAGTTTGAAAGAGTGGCATGTCGGTAATTTGAAAGAGTGGTGTATAATTGGAAAAGTTTCTTGTTTAATTATACTAACTTTGTCCGAAAATACCATGAATCTTCTTGCTTTTGCGATTCATTTAGCAATGATGAAATTAATAATTTTAGTGGTAACACTTTTAATTATATCAACGTTATTTGGCGGTTTCATGAATATTAGCATGCGCATTTGGCATTATATCAATAAGCAACGTGCCATACGTTTCATCGATTCTGATATCAACAAGAAAGTGAACAAATAATCATTGATCAATTGAAAGTTTAACAAATTAACATGAAATTTCATTTACTGACAGTTTGCGTTTGCGCCCAATAATAGTTGAATCGTTTTGAACAACTAACTATTATCTATGCGTGTTGTAAAATGTTGCAAAGAACGTAACTAGTTGCTATAGCAAAAACTGTACATATTTCCAAGTGTCTGAAATTTTAATGCAAATTGAATTGAAGCATAAAATTAAATTTCATGAAAAAGTTGGTGCTGTCTTTTATAAGTATGCTATATCGATTGAATTTTACAGAATGTCATCAAATAAATGAAAATTTAATGGAATTTCATATGTGATTACGACTAGTGAAATTTTACAAAAAAAGTTGAAAAAGTTTAGTCGTAAATTGCATTTTTATAATTTAAAACAGTTTTGTCAAATATTCGAGATCTTTCCGGTGTTTTCAATTGCATTTGAATTTGCATGAAAAGGAAAGGAAAACTACATCTAGAGACTGCAAAATTAAATCAGTCTAACGAGAGACGGAATAAATCAAAAACTTTTTATGTGAAAAATCAATTCAACACACAGCAGCTTATCAACACCTCTGCTAATCAATGCATGGAAGTTATTTGAAGATTTTACGCACACAAAGATTTGAAATGATACCAATACTGTTTTAACAAAATTTAAAAGGATAAAACTTCTTTTGTTTAATTTTACGAAGAGGTAAGTTTATTTGGACATTTATTCAAATTCCTTTCGATTTGGACATTTATTCAAATTCCTTTCGATTTGGACATTTATTCAAATTCTTTTCGAAAGAAAACGATAGTTTAAAACTAGCTGGAAAATTTCCGAAAATTTACTCCGAAAAAAAATCAAACAATTTGAACAACTTATGCTCAGAATTATGAAACTAATAAGTGAAAATTAGAAAATAATTGAATATACAATTGGTAAAATAAAATTATAAGAATTATAATTCAGAATGATCAAAAAGTTTGAAAAATGTTTACATAGCAAAATAGAATAAGAAAAAGTGATAAGTCACAAGTTATACTATTGCTGTGGAAGGAAAAACAAACTGCTTACGCCAATATATACTTTCGATTATTTCATATGAATGATATGAGAACGCAGTTAGCAATGGTCGTCGCTATTAGTAATCCAATAGAAAGAAGTGGAGATAACAGGTTAAGACAATCTCAGATGACACAAATCTCGCCGGAGCTAACAATGATCTTCAAGCTTCAAGCTGCATTTCAACAGTAATTCAAATTGAAGTTACATGTGAAATAAAGGAATATAGAGGAAAAAATGATAGTTCTAAGAATGGCTACATCGATTGCATCGACGATATAGCTTTTTTTCTTTTCTTTTTCGGCTAATGAACGAAATTAACAAAGATATTGAAATTTTCATATAATATAATAAATAGTGTTAATTTGTGATTTAATATAACTACGAAATGACTAGAATTTGCAAAAAAAAATTGCAAAGAACTTAGACTAGGAAGTACTGAATTCTGTCAGTTAAAAGGAGAGCAAAAAACGAAGTCTCAGAGAATTATCAACCTTCTCTGCAATACTTTTATCTAAAAATTATATTTTCAATAACCAAATTAAATCAAAATCTTCGCTCAAACCATGTTTTAACTGATTTTTGATTTCCTATAGTAAAAAAAAAATGGTACAACAAAGTTTCATCTATGTATCGTTTGGTTGGATCACCACTAATGCACGATTTCTTAGAGATACAAAAAAAAAGAATACAAACCGAATTTTTTTAAAAAAAAAAATCTGAATAAACGTTTCAGAAAAAAAGAACGGAAAATGGGATGTTTAATTCTTTCGGGCATAAATAATTTCGATAAGTAACATTTCCTCAGAGAACTTTATCAATTAAGGCTTCCATTCCTCGTGCATCTGCTGCAAAACGACGTATTCCGTCAGCCAGAAGATCGGTTGCCATTTTATCCTCATTCATTTCATGCCGAAACATCGGCTCGCTAAGTGAAACCTTCTGCATTTCAAACGATTTGGCTGCAATTAGTAACCAGTTTGATAATATTTTTCTTTTTTTTGGAGAAATAGAGAACGAAATACAAACACAATGGTAAATGACAAAAATTTATGAATATGTAGAAGTTATACCTTTTTCTGGGCTCAAAATTACAGGAACTTTTTCGCTATCAATCAACAGATCCTTGAGTAATTGCGCACTGCAAAAAACAAATTACACAGCGTCAACTATTTTCAGAACATTTTTAGTAGACATTTTAGTAGACCACAGGTTCACAAAAAAAAAAATAAAACGTTCATTACCTGATCGTCATTAGATCACAACCAATAAGACCTTTAATTTCATCAACGTTACGAAATGATGCTGCCATAACCTCAGTTTTATAGCCATGCTTTTTGTAGTAACTGTAGATTTTTCGAACATTCTAAAAATATTTAAAGTTTTTTGCTATGTAAAAATATCTATTTTAATTAAATGTATGGAGATGATTATCCAAACATCCTCGTACATTTAATTAAAATAGACCAATTTAAATTTCGTACAACTAAAATTAGAAACGTTAGAAACCTGAACACCAGGGTCCGTTTCACGAGTGTAATGTTTCGAGTCTGTGTTTTTCAAATACCAATCACGAATTCGGCCAACAAATGGAGAAATTAGTGTTGCGTTCGCTTCAGCGCACGCGATAGCTTGATAAATGTTGAACAGCAATGTCATATTGCAATGTACGCCATGCTTACTTTCAAGTACGCTGACATTAAGAAACTTATTAGAAATAAATAATTAAATTCAAAAAGTAAACACAGAAATCTGATCGAATTTACTACAGTTGCTGATGGATGAATAAAGACAAGGTCTAAATATAAATTCAGAAATTCCAAATTATGTTAATAAGATAGTGCACAAGCTTCATTTACAAAAAAAAAATACCAGAAATATGAAATGTATGAACAGTAAAGTATGCAAATTGAATAGAATTCTAAAAATGAAAAGCCTAAAATACCACATGAGGCATGTAACCACATCAACGTTAGAAAAACAATCTGTCAACCTATCAGTGGAGACCAACCAAAAATGTATTTAAATAATTAAAAAGTTTTATTGAAGGAAAGGAGGAAGCTGCTTCTTAAATTGATCAGCAAATCCACATTAAGACTTGTATTAAATTAGGCAAATCGTAAATACTGGTGAGCTAACCGGGCTGCTTGAATGCCTTCCCAAGTCGAAGGTAATTTTATTAATATACGTTCCTTCGTAATTCCTTCTTCTTCGTATAGTTTTATAATAGCCAATGCTTTAGCAATTTGTCCATCTATGTCAAAGGCTAGCCTAAAAAATGAACACGAGTTTCAACTAATATAACTTTCAAACTAGAAAAAGACAAACGATTTTGATAACATTAATTTCATTTAATATAAACTTATGAATGGTGCGTAATAAGTTACAAAAGAGTGATCGTTATCTAGCACTACTGGAAAAATAGCATTAAGGTGAGTAAAGCTAAAGAAGAAAAAGGAAAAAACAATCTGAGGTGGTAAAGTGGAAAGGAAAAAATCCATACCTAGCATCGACTTCTGTTGAAACACGTCCAGGAACAACGCCTAACACTTCTTTTCCCATCAAAACTGCTATTTTATCCGCAGCTAAGGCACGCAACTGTAAAAAGCAAAAAACAAACCCATCAACAACAAATAGCTAACTTCCATAGAAGCTGGCTCTTCATTCACACAGATAGGTGAATGAGAAGGAACACCTTCATAGCTATAGTTTTTCCGGAAATTTAATAAACTATGTTCATAGGCTAGTGTTGAGAAAAAAAAATTATCATCTCTAAACAAATATTACACAATGGAACTATAAATTTAGAAGTTGCCATTGCTACATATTGAAAAGCAAAAAAAAAAGATAAATTGCAGTAATTAACATAATTCTTGTTAACTGTCAAAAATTTCAGCAGTTAACTTTAATAATTAGTAAACATAGTTACTTGAAGAAATCAAAAATTAACGTGACATTATGTTCGAAAAAGTTTTACTTCTTCACGACTTAGTGATGAGCCACATTTTTTGGCATATGCAACACCCTCATCCAGAAAATGCTTGTAGTCATCAAGCTTGGACGCTGCGAACAGAATAGATGGATTTGTTGTAGCGTCCACGGCACCAACCTCTTTCATTACTGCAAAAAAACATGTGCTAAAATATCACTTCAAAGACATGAATTTACAAAAGCAGAATTCAGTGTTTTTGAATTAAGAGAGTTTCATGCACAAAGCATCTCCCAGCTATTTTAAATTCATATTTTGTTGAAATAGACTAATTAAAAGTTCAAAAATTATTGGTAAAACCGCGTAATGTCTCGTTAAATTCTATTTAAATGGTAAGAAGTCTGCATTTCATCGATTACTAGTCAATTTGAAGTGAAAATTTCTTGCAAACGATCGAGATGTTTGCATCATCCAGTTGCTTTGAGTTTAACTTGAAGATTCTAATTATCTGAGAGACAGAGAGAGAGAGAGAGAAAACAGAACTGTAAAAATTTCAATTTAATTACAACAATATAATCATTCTGTTTCATTTCAGCTATTGTTCGAGGACAATTTTTAATCTGATCTCGATCCTACTCTGCTTCATTTTCTATTCTATTTCATTCCATTACATTTTAGTTCTGTCCATCTCATTTCATTTCTATTCATTTCCATTTTCAACTTCCAACGGCTATACAACAAAAAAAAATCACCGATTAGTGCAAATTTTCATTTCGCCTCCAACAGCATACAACATTTTTCTTATGAGAAAATTGGAGAGAAATAAATAAACAAAAAAAAGTAGTTAATTCTTTGTTTCAATTTTTCTTTTAATTTTCAAACGAAGAATGATTAATGTAACCATTGAAATCAACGCAATCTGCGACAACTTTCGTCGACAATTTGATCTGTTCCAAAACTGATGCCATAATAATGTCTGAAAAAAATAAGGCAAGAAGAAATTAGTAGAAAATAGAAATAATTTTGAAAAATCAACAATTTTTACAACTAATTGCTTTTTTTTAATAAAAATTTTTTTTCTAATTTTTTTCCTGTTTAACGTTAACGTTACAACGTAACGATTGATCAACTGACATTTTTTCAGGAGACGTTCTATGCGTAAAACGCTATATTTGGATGAGGCGATTCTCACACATATCAGCACCTACACTGACTTTTAGTAGCTTTCAATGACAAAACTGTTTAAATTTTTTGACAAATTGTTAACAAATTAAATTTTCAGTATAAAAATATAAAAATTTATATCAAAGAGAAAAAGGCAAAAGTTTAAATTACTTGAACATTTATCAGTAAAAATACTTGGGGAGAATTCATAAATTTAAAGTTCAATTTAATTAATGTATGAAAAAAAGGAATAGTTAATTTACATTATGAGTAGAGTGATATGGAAAGGAGTAAGAGAATAGATAGTGTATGAGTGTAGCAGAAGAGAATAAGAATGTGAAGGTGTGTGAAATACAACAGTATATGTAAGGATAGAATAGTACAGAAAAGTGTATAGAAAACGAAAAATGAAGGAATATAGGAGAAAAGAACATTCGAAAAGAAAAACGAATCAATAAATTCTCTCCAAAAGCTCAGCTACGTATTCTACGTGAAGCATAACTTTTCAGTTTTACTTTTTTTTTTTGCAACTCGATCCGACACCTGGCGAGTCGGCAAAGTAACACGGTGTGATGAATGTGACCGGTGTTCCTCTAGTGGTGGTATTTACAGGTTTTCAACAACAGAGAAGATTTCTTCCTAGTTTTCCATACGTAAGTGCTATCACTTCATTCTCTCTCTCTCTCTCTCTCTCTCTCTGCTCATGACACTGTTTTTTGCCACTCAAACAATTAATATTTGCAATTACTATCAATTTATCTGAATTGCTATTAATTGCTTAAATTTTCACTTTTTATTTGAGCAGTTTTAACACAGTGCTTATTTGTTAAAGTAAACAATTAGCATGTAGCGAAACGGAAATCATATTGTTTTATGCTTGATATATGAAATTGAGATGTGTTGAGGGTATGAATTTAAACGATACAGCGAGAGCAATTCATTGTACCGTTTGATAGAAAGTAATTTGAGGTATAGAAACGAAAGAGACAGAGAGAGAGAGAGAGAGAAAGGTGAAAGAGGGTCATTAGTTAGTGTAATCGGAAATAACTCAAGAAGCTGAGGTAAATCAAATAATGTTTTAAATCAAAGAAGATGTTTCGCAGAGTGAGTGAACTAGCAAATGAAAGATGAGTGAATGAAGTGAGATGTTTAAATGGGCAAATAGCGAATGGAATTCAAACAAGTAGGTAAAGTATTTCGAAATATTTCTCAAAAGGGGTGAAATAGCAAATGAAGCCATCTGATGGCAAAGGAATGTTAGATGATAATGATGACGATGAGAGGTTGTACCGTTTGATACTGAGTGTTCTCGTTTCGTCCTTCCAATGATAATTTCTCTTATCACTTGATTTATTTGTTGTCTATCGGTGTTAATAGAAGTTTAATCTTTGATCGTAATTTCATTTTAGGTGCTTTAGCGAAGGAAAAAAAAGAAAGGACTGGTTTAGTGTAATTCAAGCAATATTTACAAACTACGTGATTGAAATTAAACTTTCATCAATACCTTATCATTTCAAAGGCAAATGGTTCGTTCGTAACGTGTTGTCTATTGATGTTAATAAAAAGCGGAAATCGGGTTACTCGAATTTTGTTTCACCATTGTTCATTTCCTTCTCCTTCAATCTCACTTTTTTCTATGTATATATTTTTTTGATTTCAAAATCATATTTTATATATCTGTTATTATTGCATTGGATTTAAATCTTTTTTCTTTTGAATATACTTTTTTTGTAGTTGAGTAACTAATTGGTTAATTGGATGGAATAGTTTTGATGAATGATTTTTAATGGTTTATTTAGTGGATGGATGAGCAAATGATCTGTGAACAAAAGCGAATGGTTGATATTTCGGTCCCTGAGGATATTTATGAAATTGTTGGAAAATTAATGTTTGCGTATGGTGATGAGGCGGAACCGATTGAAACGTTAGTTCGAATTTTGTCCATGAAAATCATTTTCAATTTTAGTAGGTAGTCTTGAGAGAAAAAAAATTATCACTGAACAATGACTACTTTTCCGCTATATTTCGGTTGATTTTCCGAAATTATCAATATAAGAGTATCGAACGGCTTTAAGATATCTAGCGGGCCTATTAACTTGCTGTATTATTTAATAACAATATTTATATTGTATAGGCTTTATTTCCTAGAATTGAAGTTCAAGTTTTGTTTAAACTCGTCATTCATACAGCCTTGTAATTTATGCGATGAAGTTCAACACGATTGTATAATTATTTTACTACTTTTTCATTCTATACATTGATTACACGTTATAAATGAAGTTTCTCAATATGCCATCACACTAAGAAGAAAAGAATGGATGAGTAAATTGACTATTTCAGATGTCAACAATACGTTACCGATATTTTGCACAATCAGATGATTGATACACTGAACAGAGCCAAGAAATGTTCAATGATACGGGGGTAAAATTTTGGTTTTTTAAATGTTTTTTGTTTCATATCACCGTGTTAGCTTTGAAGTTTCTTTTCCAATTTTTTATTTTGTTCAGCTGTAAAAGAATCGATTGTGTGGATTTATTATTTCTTCTACGCAAAAAACCGTTCCATCTTAGCCGGATTTATCGTATGGCCAAAGTAAGTAAACTGTAGGCACTTTCTTTGAAGTCTTCATATCCTAGGAGAAAATTCTTACCATTATAGAAGTCATGTTATTTGAATTTCAATCTGCACTTCAAAAGGGATTGGAACTTATATGTCGTTTCTATGTTGCAATTGAAAATTGCGTTGACTTGAGGAAATGCAAAATTTTGCAGTCATCAGATGTGTTGAAAGGTTTCAATGAAGATTGCGATGCAGAATGTGATGTTTTGGCTGAGATTCCGACTTGTAGTGCAGATTTCTGTGGAAAAGAGTTTGTTATTAATTAATTTTAAGTGATTGAGTTTTAACGTTATAGATTTATTTTGCAAATAACATAAATGTTTTAATGTAAGTGTGATTATCAATATCCTACTGCGTTAGCAGTATTTATTTACCTTTTGGCATACTTTAGCGAATAATGTATGTTGTATGGTGGAATGTGAAAAAGCAAAACATAGCAGATGAATTAACTATGAATGAATCTCAGTGAATGAATATGCGATGAATGCTATGATCGGGTTACTAGGGCATTTAACCTCATTATGGTTGTACTGTTCTATCAAAATTGTGTTACATACATGTCATTTAGATGTTATTTTACTTCTTTTTTTTATGATAAGCAATGAGACTATGGTCGTTTGGCTGTTGAATGCAATAACTATATTAACTAGAAAAATGCTAACGAACCCTACTTTTGGGGATTGTTTATTTGCGCTTATATTTTATTTCAGAGCACAGTCAATCTACGATAATGTTAAATTATTCGATGTAACGGGTGAACTGCAGAGATATCTGAAAAGTGATGTAAAAGTTGATGAAGAAAAACGTGAACGGTTGAAGCGCTTGTCAGAACGTACGGCATTGATGGATGAAGCCGAGTATAAAGAATATACGATGGCGAGGACGTATAGTTTCTGCGCTGGACATGGTGTTAGGTATTAATTTAACGTTATTCTCTGGTTGTCTAAATAGATACGATGGCAACCAGAAATGCACAGTTGAACAACAGGGTTTCTTTTAAAAGACCTTCGTGAGCATAAACGGCATCAAATTAACTGCTTATTGCTTATTACATACTTGTAATGAATAACTGAGAAGTGTCTGTAATTGATATAAAGCGACAAATTATGTTCAATTTATTTGCTCAAACTTTTGCATTTTGTAGGAAAGCAAAAGTTGGTCGATTTCTAAAATGGCTAGGTGATCCTGACATTGCTCCAGGTGCTTTAATGGTCCTGAACTATATGGCATGCGAAATAATTTGTTGTTTGGTTGAGGGTGCATTATGGTCACGAATGGAAGAGGGAAAGAATAATTTCGTTGATATTTATCCCTTCAAAGCCTTACAACCGAGACATTATGAGGAATCACTACGGAAAAACAAAGCGTATATGAATGGCGGTAATATTGTTGTAGGATCATATCAGTATTGACTTAAATTGAAAACGATATATAAGCAAAAAAAGGTTGCAAGGAATTACAAGCAAGTCACGGGAAGCAAGTTTGCGTCATCTCTCTGTGTACGAAAGTTTTTGTATCAATATTACAAAAAAAAATTACGGTTTTGACTTGTAAATAACTGATATGTTCGATGACATTATTCATTGTAAAACTGGAATGTTTTTTACTTTCGTTTGTTGAATGAAATATATTCGAGTTTAAGTAAAACTCTCTTATCTTTCATTTGAGTGAAGTCATTGGAATGAATCAGATGAATTAAGTTTTGAGAGATGTGAATTTCTTATAGTTGGGAAAAGAGTTTTCAAATATTGACGTAGAAACAAATCAAATCGATTCATACAAGGGAGTGGAATGTCAAAGAAAATAGTAACATGAATGTAAGCAAATAACGAGGTTTAAATTGAAATTACCAAAAAACAGATTAATATCCAGGTCATTAAGTAATTAATATTGGAATCATAAAGTGGTTGTTACTTAGGGTCTTATCATATCATAAGCTTAAGAGTAATATATCAGTTGTCTTGTGTAACGTGGCCATATTTAGGAGACCAATAATTTTTCATGCTAAAGCACCGGATGTTAAATGAATTAATTAGGAGGTGAAAAGTGGTAATCGAATAAATAAGTGATATGAATTCTAGATTACTAGTTGGACATAAAAAGTGACAGTTGTTATTAAAAAAAAAAGAAACAAAATTCAATCACAAAAGTGTTTGCAGGAATAATTCGCCATTTTTTTTCCAATTTTTCGCAATTATACTCTATGTGACGTTAGAAATACATCAATGTTAATTATTTTACTTTTTTTTTTACTAAAACATTCAACTACTTTACCTCTCTCTCTCTCCCTCTCCTATGTTTGCAATACTTTATCACATTGTTTAAGAAAGGAAAACAAAAAAAAACGCTGTAGAAATTGACTGAACCAATTGATTGATTAATTTGATGATTCTTTCAGCTGGTCAGCGATCAGCTTTTTCAGTAAACGAATCGTCGAAATCGATATCCGCTGAAGAAGCTACGCCATCTAGGTCACGATCACGGAACGAGCCGTACTACATGTACACAAGTCCGAAAGCTAAACGTGTAATAATTTTTCCATTTAAAAAAGAATAATGCATATTTCCAGACCGAAAGATATAAATTTTTAAACTCACTGATATCATAAATACGATGTGTCAAAATTTGCGAAATTAATGCTATAATTTTTTTTTCGTAAATTAAATTTGAAATTATACTGATATTCTATGATAGTAATTAACGAGTATGCAAGGCTTACAACTTCCTCAGTTTCATTTTTTTTTTTAGTTTTGTCAATTTTTATCACTTTGTAAAATGTTAGCAATTATTTCCCATATCTGAATATTGTTTTAGAATTTTAAAAATTTCAAAGTTTTATTTTGTAAGTCTAAATTAAGCAAAATTTTTCTCTTCACTTTAGCCGTAATGCAAATTACTTGCATTGAACAAATTTTTCAGTGATATATCTCAAATCGTTTCATTTTAATTAGTATGAAAAGCACATACCTGCATATATTTCACTCAGTATTACAGCAACATTAAATTGCCAAACTATCACACATATCTTACACTAATATACTGTAAAATTATTTCACCTGTCTCTTCTGGTGCAATACAGTAATTCCGCTTATACATATGCATAATTAACTTCTACTAAATGTATGTTTTATTAATAAATCTCAAAATGAATTCACTCCATAATTTCGCTCAAAAATACCACATCAGAAATTGTTTGTCAGGAAACTTTTTTCTTCCATTTCAGATATACAGAAATGAATTGCGTCGATTAATTGCTGAAGTGAAGGTACGAATTGACGATTGTCACGCATTGGCAAAACTGTAAAACTGCACTGTAACTGTTTGATCAACGAACAGAATATTTTGATAATATAAAGGTGTAATTTTGTAAATAAAATATTAATCTTCAAAAAGTTCAGCACCTCTACCTTTACGGAATTCAACTAAGCAAGTGAAAAAGAAATGAAATTTGTGAATGAAATAGGCAAATTTTTCTATTACAAAAAAAATGACTTTACTAAAAGTAAGGGAATCGTTAAATGGCATGGATTATTTATTGCATAAGCAAAATTTGTATTTTACACATCGTGTAATAAAATTTTACTCTTTCAAACTATCAACAACTGATAATAGTAGTAAGCTTTTTCATTTGCTATCCACAACATTGATGCAGTTGAATAAGTAAGCGATTACTTATTCACTTAATACATTCAGTAAGCGTTTGCGTTCACCTACTTTACTTAGCAAGCAATTACTTTTACTTAAAATGTTTACTTTTTTGTTATAGGATTTGTAATTGATGTTGTTTGTATCGTATACGTTCATAATCGTATACCTTCATAACTGCTCAGTACTAATTAGTAAATAAACGAAATAGTAACAGTAACAAATTATTAAATTGCCGTAAAAAAAACATTTTTTCATGCAATCAGCAACAATTACAAACTTTCAATTTGTTAAAAAAAAAAATTCGTTTGTGAGTTACTAGTAATTTATCGAATTGTTGAAAAAAAAAATTCGCAAGAGATTTGGAGAAGAATGGAAAGATTGAAAATTGCTTAATTTGCTAGAAATTTCCTCATATGAAAACCGAGAAACTCTCATCATTTCTTTCCAATCGCTTCGAAAATTACAATAAAACGAAAAACAAAAAAAAAAATCTTCCACTGCCTGACTCTCTGCCCTTTATCAATCTCTCTCACCTACCATCTCATTCCTCTCACATTCGCCTGATCGTCTCGCTCGCAAAATGTCTCATAAAACGGGCGCAATGGAAGTTTTCAAATTAAAATATTGCCGGCAATAGCGTGTGTGGGCGTCGCCTCGTATGGGTTTAATTTTTATGTTCGACTTGATTGATTAATTTTCAGCTTTAGCCTCTAGCAGTTAGTTTTTCTTTTTGTAGTAACATTTTTGATAAGACAATTTTCTCCACACATTGGTAAGCGAAAAGAAGTGTACAGGAAAAATGTTGTAATCGTTCGTTGTGATGCCTGCATGCACATTTGAATAAGACAAAAACATGTTGCAGAAATCCTGTAATGGATGATAAGAAGCAATCGAGTGATGGTAGTGCTGAAAAAGTGGTCAGTACTAATGCTCGACCAAAGACCCGTGAGTGGACGTTGAATGATTTTGAAATTGGTCGTCCTTTAGGTCGAGGCAAATTTGGCAATGTATACTTGGCTCGAGAAATTGAGTCAAAATTTGTGGTTGCTCTTAAAGTTGTATACAAATCACAATTAGGACCAAATAATTTGAAGCGTCAGCTGCAGCGTGAAATTGAAATTCAATACCACCTGAGGTAAATATTTCAGGTTGTTATTCTTACGTAGTGCAGTTTGCGATAAAGACTTGGAGCTTATTGTTTTTGGGAAAATTTGTATAATGAATTTCAGTTTTATCGTTTTATTGCGCGTTGAAATTTTTGCTGTTTCAGGCATCCAAATATTTTGCGTTTATATGGATATTTCCACGATAAGGATCGAGTTTATTTAGTCCTGGAGTTTGCGCAGAGAGGAAGTCTGTTCCAGCGTCTTCAGGAGGTAAAACAATCTATTTAAATGAGGCAAATACAAATTTAAGTGTGAACAGCTGTATAACCTTGTATTTGCTTCATTTAAAAGTGGAAGTTCAATTCAGGTAAAAACGTTTCCTCCCGAACTAGCTGCCAAATATATGTATCAGCTCGCGTCGGCTATGGAATATTGTCAACAAAAAAAAGTATTACATCGAGATTTAAAACCGGAAAATGTTCTTATTAGCGCAAATGGTGATTTGAAAATATCGGATTTCGGGTGGTCGGTGCATGAACCGTCGTCAAAGTTTGTTATTACCGTTAACATAAGTTAGAATATGTGATCACAAGATCTCGCGAGGGTGTTTACGGTTACATACCAATCGTTGTTGTGATGAATACGCGATAGCTTAAAATGTCATAATATTTTGAAGTGTAAGAATTCTTCCAGAAGGACTACAGTGTGCGGGACGTTGGATTATTTGGCGCCAGAAATGGTTCCAAACGGAACGCATGATTCTATGGTTGATAACTGGTCCCTGGGCGTCATGCTTTATGAATTCTTAGTTGGAAAACCAGCATTTGAAGCAAAAGTATTGTTTACTTATTTTTCATTATAGGAATGCCCGTTAAATAGCTTACTTGCTTTCCTACTACTGATAACTGTAACTATGTTTTCTTGGTCTGCTACCTTGTTTGGATTTACCCTTATAACAAAAATCTTCTAGTCCAGTTATTCGAACTAGAATTCGGTTTTCTGTTCAGCATAGTCATATTTCATATCATTCAAATACTTCAGACGTACCAGGACACGTTCGATAATATTCGTAAATGCAGATACACATTTCCACCAGAAGTACCAGATGGTGCGAGAGATCTTATATCGAAAGTTTGTTTTTATTTTGCTTTTGAAGGTAAAATTTTTAATAACTAGCCGTGACTTAAGTGTGGTTTCTTTATATACAATGAACGGTTTTTTTCGTTTCCCTTTTGTTTTTTATTTTTTGTTTACTGAAGCTATTTATATGCCTGTTCCGTGAGACAGAAATTTAAATTACTTGCATTTGGTGTAGTGAAAATTATACTTTTAATAAAATTTTGTGTAAGTTTGTATAATGCATATTGAACTATTTTTGTAGTTACTGTTGGTCCTGAAAACGACTTCAGTTATCCAATTTTGTTTTAGCTCTTACAAAAGGATCCTGCTAAACGTTTACCGCTGAGGGAAGTTCTAAACCATTCATGGATACAAGAGATGATTAAAAAAAGTGCCAATCGAGATTCAGCGGCCAAAAAATGTCAAAATTAAGAATATCGCTGGTGCTTTTCATGTTTAGTGCAGTTAAATTTTTTGTAATACTACAGATCGATGGTATTTATTAAAGCTAGGAAGCGATAGATATCAAATTAGTGCCACATTCGTTTATCTAACAAGAATTGGTGGTTTGATAGGGGTGGAAAGCTAACTACATCTTTTATGTCAACGCGGATAAAACCGCGTTTATAATTTATATCAACTTTATATCAACATGGTTTGAATTTCTCAATATATCTAAAAACTCTGTCCGAAATCCGAGAATAGAATAAAATTATTTTTTTTTTGGTGTTTAGATCCCAGTTTATTCTATTTCCAGCTTGTGTAATATTACATTGGAATGTTCGTTATTTTTTTACGATTTAAATATGTTGGACAAATAAGTCTTTTCATGTGCTGTCCATATTAAACAGCACATTTTCTCTTATGGTGGATGGACGTTCAGCAATTCTATTTGACACACGTTCCCTTTTCATGTTAATACGTTTTTGGAACTTTTTTTGCTATGTTACACATATTCAGCGTTATTACCTTCTGTATGACGGACGTGGTGCACATCCGATAATTTTACCTCCTTGCGATGAATGCTTGGTATATACAGATTTTATAGGTTTACGTCAAAACTTCTGATAACATTGCACTAGGCAGACAGTAATGTAAGACGGGATTAATAAGGTTCACGAGTTAATGAAATGGGTATTAAATAGGTATGATTTTCAGCGAGTATCATGTAAATACTGACTCATTTGTAGTCGTACCGGGGAAGAGAAGTAGAAAAAAGAGCATTAATTTTTTCTGTAATTCTAACTTGAAAGGCTAGTTACACCTATTCTTGAAAGACTTTCAGATTTCCTATTTGAGTTTTAGATCTTCGACATTTCGTGAACTTTTGTCTTAGGTTTGCTTCATCACTAACTGAAATGTATTATAAAATTTCTACAGGAATAACTTGAGGATGACAAAGAATAATGATTAGACATGAAGTTCAGTATATTTTATTTTAAATCACCTTTGTTCTTTGTCTTTCTATCTTGTTCGTATATTGATGTATTTTGTCTTTGATATAAAATTAAGTCCATATTATGTTATTTGATAAAATAAATGTAGTAGTAGTATCAGTGTAGTACATTTTCCCGTTTCACTACACTTTAATTATCAGCTATAATTTTTCCATCAAAATTCATCCCTTTTACTTACACTTCCAGAAGCGCCCAGACTTTATGGGAATAAAGTCGGTATGGATTTGTGACTTCGCATGATCTTGGAATTAACTATGTTCGTTAAACTGGTAGTTTTCTTCAGCTGTTTTGAAAACTTGTTCTCTGAGTGTAAAATTCATACCACGTAGGGTGCTTCTGTCATCCCTTTTACGCATCCTTATTCCATAATTCGTATACCTACATGTTCTAACTTTTTCTCATCCTTTTCTCTACTTGGTGTGATACTTTATTTTAACAGTCAAGCAAACATCTGACAAACCGTAGAAGCAGCCAAATTAAATGAAATAACCATTAAGGTTGAATTTCACTGATTTGTTGATTTTGAATTTGTAATCTAATGTGGCATACCAAACTGAATGCAACGCTGCTGTAGGCAGTGAGAGGTCTCAATATGGATTCGTTTGTCTGGTGTGGAGGTGTTGAAATTGATAGGAATTTTTTTTTGCCAGCTGAAAAAAGGGATGTAGGAGAGGTGGTTCCTTTTGTCTCACAGAGAACGAAGTGCAGTAGCAGGGAATTTTTTGGTCATTTTTGTAATACTAGTAGATTGGAATATTACTTTTCTAATTATGTAAGGCTTAGTTTTAATCGAACATATGGTGAAAAAAACATGGCATTTTTCCTGTTTTTTTTACGGGTTGAATAAGAGATAAACATGTGCAAATATCAATAACTGCTCGTGTTTTAGTTCTTATCCTGTTTGTTATTTTTCTAAGAGTCGAAAAATTCTACTTTTTCAGAGAAGTTCAGGGAAAGGCACGGCGTTGAATATTCTTATCGTTGAAGATGCCAAAATCAAAACGTGAAGTGGATGGCAAGCTTTATACACTCTTTTTGTCAATGCTTACTTTCTGATGGATGACTAATGGAGGATCCATTATTACATAGCATGTAGTAGCATTTTGAATGATGGTGTCATATGACCTTTATTTACTTATATTGTAATTTTTAAGTATCCGGCCTACAGTACGAGGTTCATAAGCATTTGCGCTTTGAGAGGACATGTATTTTGTTCTCCTAATTTCCATTTCTTATTCCAACTTTGCTAAGTTGGTAGTTTGGTAAAATATAAAGACTGAAAATTAAGCTTCATTGAACAATAGGAAGGATTGATTTATTATATATGTTATTCTTTGTTTTCATATATTAGAAAGGATAACAATTTATTAGAATGGATAACAATTTTTCAGAATTGTTATCCTTTCTAATGTGAGCTATCTATTATATGTTAATACCACTTAGTCTTTGGGTTGAACTCAGAAATAAACGTTCTTTTTTCATTTCATGATGATTTTCAGTGTCGCTAACCCGAGTAAAAAAAAAGACAAAAGAGTGGAAAATAAAGTTAGTCGATGAAATACGGAAATGTGTTGATGCATACGAGAATTTATTTGTTTTCGGAATTGAAAACATGCGCTCAACAAAGTTTACTGAAGTAACGTATAAGTGCTTTGAATAATTTATTGTAAATTAGATAGTCTTTAAATGTTTTTATAACTTTAGCGATTGCAAATCCAGTTCGTTACAAGTACGTTTTTATTCAAAAGAATGATACTATTGGTACTATTTAATCTACAAGACTTCTATTTTAAACAATGGATTTAAGCCGTATTTTACGCGTCAGGTTATGGTGTTGTACTAGGATTTTGTTATCACTTTTTATTATTTTGTTTATTTGATTTTATTTTCTTGTTATTTGTAGATTCGGCAAAAATATAAAAATAATTCGCGTTTCTTCTATGGCAAAAATAATGTCATGTCAATAGCGCTGGGGAAAACTCCATCAACAGAATATGCAGTTGGATTGAATAAGGTTTGCAAATTTTGTTTTAAATAGTATTCATAATTTCAGCTTTGATCGCTGAAATACAGAATAAAAAAGAATTAATTTTTTTTGATGCGGCATAGATGCTTTGTGAGATTTAAGTCCAACAAATTTGTAATTATTTTTCGTAGATCAGTGGCTTACTGAAAGGTGAATGCGGCTTGATGTTTACAAACAACGATCGAAAAACTGTTGAAAAGTAAGTCCTTGTTCTTAAGTCGTATGTAGATCGTTATCCGTCGTTAGTTGGCATTTTTGTTGAGGATTTTTGAGCATTTTGGAAAACTATTCTAAACAATAACAGCATACCTTTACTGAAGCTTTCTAGTTTTCTGAAATATGACATTCTGTTTTTAGATATTTCGATGAGTTACATGTGTCAGACTTTGCTCGGTGTGGTCAAACTGCAGTTAGCACGATTGAACTGTGTGAAGGACCACTAATGCAGTTTCCATTTTCGCTAGAACCACAGCTCAGGAAGCTTGGTTTGCCAACCAAATTGGAGAAAGGTAAGACATTGTCACAACTATTGTGCTGATTTGGATTTCTGTTGCATATTTCGGGTTTTCGTACATCTGAAATGTATAAATCGATTTAGTGCTTGACTACATTTTCTGAAGTCTCTGTACTATCTTTCGAACGGTGTAGCAACAGCAGGGAGTTGCTTTTCATTTTCTTTTCTCTACCTAAAACTATAGTTATAAATTACTTGGGCTTGAATTTCAGGTGTGGTGACGCTGACATCGCATTATGTTGTTTGCAGAAACGGTGACAAGCTAACGGCTGATCAGTGCAAGTTATTAAAGTTTCTTGGTTGCAAAACCTCTTTATTTCATGTAAAACTTTATGCTCATTGGTCTAAACACGAAGGCTTCACTTGCACTGTCTAATATATTTTTGGATGCCACTGCTTCCACGTTGGAATATATATCAGTATGGATTGTTGGAATCTTAAATTACTAAAACTATGATAAGTTCTTGAATTTTATTTTCTGGCGGAAAAACGACTGGTAAGTATGAAAGAGAATCCCTCGTGCTTAACCTTGTTGTTTTTGCGTTTAATTTTTGCCTTGAACACGTTGGTTTACCTTTGTTCTTTCAATACCATTTCTCAGTTGTTGTGGATTTTTAAAAAAGTTCAAGCATCTAAGTTTTCCTTTGCGATTTTATGTAATACCTTGACGCATAGACCAACGATACAAATATTTTTTTGTTAATACTTATCGAAAGCTGTTGTTTCTGTTGTTTTGTTATTGTACGTGACGTTTATGTGTATGTTGTTATATTTACTTGGAAGTAACTAAATAAATGGTTGAAAATGAATTGAAATATGCATATAACGTAAAAAAATTGTGTCTGGTCGATTTTTTTATTCGTGTTTTCAATGAAATATTTCCTAAAATGCAGAACAGTTGATGTTAATGTTAAGAAATTAAATGGTAGTTGATGTTAACAAACTAAATAGTATGAAAAGTCACTTTCATGTTTCCATGTGCTAAGGTGTGCTTTTGAAAGTCACAAAGCGTAGAGAAATAAAGCAGAGGTTGGTTATGTTAAGTTTTCATTTTATATGAAACATCGAGCAAGTGCTATCGACTTTCAGTAGCAAATGGTTTTAACTATGGGGACTAATAGTTTTGCTTACTCTTTTCTCGTTTAGCTCCAATCTTACATTTCATGGGAGCAAGTGATGGCGGTGGTTATATGCGGAACTTTTCACTTGTTCTTGGAAAACTTCTAAGGTTACTGACAATTTCATCTCTTTGATTTTGTGCAAAAATGAAAAAAAAATTCAGATCATATAAAATTTCCATAGTTGGATTTAGGTTTTTTCTCCTTGATGATGAAAAGGTACACCACTGATAATATGTCTTACTATATAATTTGACGAATTTATGTTTTGTTATAATATCCATTATAAACAGAACTTGCAGACTCAAGAACAAGAAACAATTCGTTAGCAATGATCCGTCCACTACAACTGTCCAAACGCAACCGCAAATGGCATCTACTCCTACCAGTAATACTTTGTACATATATCTATAGATTTTTTTAAGTTGAATAAAATAGTTTGACGGCTGGTATTATGCATTATTTTTGGAGAAAACCTTATCTTTACCCACATAATTCGATTACTATTGAAAACGTAAATAACTATTGCTTGTAAAAAAAAACCTGAAAATCGTTTACATATAGCACTATCATCTTAATGTATATAAGCCTTGATAAGAAAATGCTTGAAAGGATTGATTCACAGTAATGTTTACTTTGAATTTAGCATAAATAACCTCCAATTGACCAGATTTCCATTATTTGATTTTAGTTATACAACTTTTGACGTTCTTCTATTATCCTTTCAGAAATCTCGAAGCAATCAAAGAATATGAAATTTAGTGAGAGTAGAGCTTATTTTGGCATTGATAAGCGAAAATCATTAGATGATACGATAATGGTACATTCACAGTCTTATTTGGAAGCTGCCGATTCTGCAGCTCATAAACAAAAAGTACTTGCGTCATTTTTAAGCAGCGTTGTGGCAATACTTTTCTATTTCTGGTTTTCCAGGTTATAATTATTTTCAATTATATGATTTTGGATTCAGTGATGTGAAATAGTGAGAAATGAGATGAACTTATCTTACGGAATTCATTTTCTATTGAGGACTTTTGAACCTAGATTTATCTCACTGAACTCCCGAACTTTCTTTGTACTTTTCACTTTTTTGTTTCCTTCACACTTACACCTTAACATTTTGATTACTTCTTCTGTTTACATTTGTTAAATGAATGCTTTTAGGAAAGATTTTGATGGATTCTTGAATGCTCCTAAATATGAAGTAATGCCAACACTGAAAAGGTACGCCTTACGCCAACAAATAGAAGAAGCACAGAAAAGAGGGAAAGATACGACATATTTGAAAGCGGCGCTGGAATACGTTGATGTGGAAGAAGCTGTGTATCGAGCTGAAGAGGGTGCTTTTACACTTGACAATTAAATTTGATTTTATATTGAATCATGCATTCATGTAGCCTTTAAGTACCAGAGGATAAATTAACACATACCTTGTTACTAGCTACCAAAACTGTCCAATGAATTTAATGTAGGGACACCACTACAGATTTGCAAATTTAACTGCTAGACCATCAGAATTCACAAGACTACTGGTGTTTGTAGCCTGATCTCATCGAAATAACGGGCGACCAAAGGATTCAGGGCTCTTTGGGCTCAGAAAATGCCCAATTAATTTGGCACCTGATAACATGAATTTAATGTAGGAATTCTATTATGACACTCCATGTGGTGAAAGTTTGAAATACAGCACGAGATAAACTCCGACTTTTGGATTCTTTAGATTTATGTAGTAGATTCAGCTACACAGAAGTAATTTCGATTGCACATACTTCCAACGGTCATAGACAGACTTCCCCTGTCCATAATTTAGTTTCTGTCGGTTGTAATTTGATGAAATAGATTTATAACTTCATATAACTTCAAAGGAACACAAAAAGAAGCACTGGGCACCAACTTTTAACACTCCCTCTTACAGCGTATGAAAGTAAAGACATTGCAACATGGTAAAACAGCGAAACAGCGATTCCTTCTTTTCGCAGTATCTTAAGAACAGTGAATGAGAAGGTCTCAAATTTGATATCGAACAGTACAGAATTTGAAATTTGAACAAAAAATGAACACAGGGCAGTGCTGCCAACAGAGCCCGCTAACCGCAAAAATTCCCACAGAAAAACAAACACATAGTCAAAGCATATATATCGAAGGTAAATATACCCAAGATTTCCGGCCACATTAATTTTTTACCCGCGATTTTATATATTAAACCAACGAGAAAAGGCGAGGAAGATTTAGAGAACTTAAACTTACATATGTTGTTGTGAAGAGATTTTCACGTTGATCAATCATTCCCATTAACAAGAATGACAGATGGCAGAAAAAGGAAAGACAAGACTGGACAGATTCCCCGGAAAATCTTTTCCAATTTACAAAAAGACAGATAAAACTAATAGTAGCATTGCACCGTAGCAAATGAAAAAATTTTTGTTATAAAATGCATGTCGCCTACTCAGTCGATCAAAGCAGCATGCACATTTCTTTGATGCAAGCAGAACTACGTGATGGGTGGAGAGAAGGTAAAAGTAGAGAGAGGGCAAAACGAGAAGCCATGATAAACGAGGATGCCAACAATCACACGGTTCAAAAGATGTCAAATCCAGAAACGTGAATGAAAACTATTCCATGAAAATTACTGTGATATCTTGTCATGATTTGCGAAGTCAAATTGAGAACAGATAGAAGGTACCCTACCCTTCAGTAATTTTCTGGAATGGATTTCATACAACGATAACTTCGAGATCATGTTGGCTTTCTCATGCCTGTCTCAATTTGTTATACCATCTGCTTTAGTCGGACCGTCCAGTTTCAATGTTTGCATGGCTACCATCATGATTGGATCAGTTAAAGGTGGCTGTGTCGCTTTAAACTGTAGAAGTTGATGACGAACCTGAAATTTATCGTTCGATAAAGAGTAAGCCATACTTATTAAGTGCTACTGGAGGGAAATTTGCACATTACGTATGGTCAAATGAAGCGCGACATAATCATATTTCCATTTTTATCGAATCACTTAAAGCATGTTTGAAATAAACTTTATGTCCTCAAGATAAAACTCGTATTTTAAAAAGATTAATCAAATTTTCTTTGCTGAAGTAAGCATTCAACATTGCTTTATAGTTCATTCCTCTACATTTCAAAAAAGAAAAAAGACCTTCATGTTGATAAAGCCAAGAACATTTTTGCCTTCGCCTACTAGTGGGATGTACACCAATGTTCCGTTATCTATTTTGGTCGGAATCTGCAAAAGCGCGAAGCTGATTTCTTCTACTTTTGCTAACTTGAACTTGTACGGAACAACCTTTTATTCTGTGACGACTCATCCATTCAATACTTACCGTTACTATGGACATTAACAGAGGAATTTCCAATGTTCTGAAACGTACCACACAGCGTATTGCAAATTAACATGGCAAAAAGGAGCAGTAGGGACAAAGAAATAAGTGTCAGGAATAGTGTATTTAAATAGCAAATACCGAAGATTAACACGCCGGATGGACAATAACACACAGCCAGTAGATAGATACCACGCAAAGAAATACTGCTTCCACAAATGTGTCAAAAAAAATTAAATTATATCATACCATACAATAAATATCACCTTCGTAAATGAAAATACCAATCTAAACACTAAATATAAGTATTTGCCTAAACACTCGTATATGACAAATGAAAATAAATATACCTTGATTATTTGTCCATTATTATTTTTCGCCCATTCTAACATCTTCTCTTTGTCGCAACCCGCAGCAAAAATATTGTCCCGTTCGTATGTATGTGCAAGCAATGCACTACCTGTTTCTAGAAGTCTTGTGCGAAGTTCAGGATTTTGCACAAACTTATGTACTATCGCATGATGTAACAGTACTGGACCCTGAGTACGCTTCCACTCTTCTACCTGAAAAAAATACCGATCCTTCTGCACTGAATGCAGTGATTAGACTAAACGCAGTGTCTTGTTCACTCAATGAAATGGAATAAAAACTTCAAAGGTACCATTTTCAAAACTTCAAATGTGAGCTAGGTAATCAAGAGCCAAAATGCATTAAGTTACAATTTACTAAAATTAAAACTGTTTAAAGTAGCTAAAGATATTTTACATGTACAAAGTTCAATTAAAAATAAAAAAGATTAGTGGGAAAGCAGTACCAATAATTATACCTTTTCCGATGAAACGTTAGCTGAACGCAGCAGTTTTTTTGTATGAACTTTAACCAAACCAGCATCAGGTATGTTACGAATTTGTGCAGCAAGACGTGCATTACCCAATGTATACAATTTACAAGCTTGATAATAATGCTCCACGCTTGGATAGTCATGTCCATCCACCGTTAGAGTAACCTGTTACAGAGAAACTAACAAAATTAGGAAGTCAAAACATTAATTTTCTACTTGATTTGCCTTAGTCTGTATTTGGTAATTGAACGTCTGTTATTATGGGTACAAAAACAATCTCTCGTTTAAGTATATTGACAAATACTGAACCAAAAATAAGAATGTCGGAACGCACATTGGAACGCATTCAACCTTTCCAATGAAACATCAAAAAAACATGAAATTGACGTATAATTGTTAAAACGGTATGCAGCTATTCGACTTGACGTGTTTGATATATGAGAGCCAGGGAAATCGTGAAACTAATGAACTGTACCAGGAGAGTCAGCGCATTAAAGGAAAATAGATGTGCACTAACGGGATATAAATTAGAGAGAAAGTGTTGACGACCGCTAAAGCAAATGACTTCATCCGCATCTACTTTGTAATCATCAGTATCAATATCAATTGGCACATCTTCAACCTGAAATCAAGCTTACGATTGCTACGTATTAGTAAAGTCGCATGCCGTTGGAAAATTGAAAAATTCAGAATTGTCAAGTTAACATAATCTATGTCTACCAAATAGCAATACTAACCCTTAACTACCATAACTCAAAAAATATATTGAGAACTTACAGGAGGTGGAGTAAGTGGTTTTGGAGGTGAACGGGGTATTATATCTTTCTTTCCACCCTCAAAGCTAGTATACTGCCGTCCACCTGCTTTATCTGTAGTAAAATCGATATTCCTCCCGCGATAAACACCCTGAAACAATAATTTTCAGTAACATATCAAAATATGAACTTTTCATCTTAAACCCTAAAAAGTCTCATCTCCTATTTTCAGTTAATTTAACAATTTTTCTTCAACAGAATACAAATGTCGACACGAGAAAATGCTTAACGACAGAGCACTCAAACTAACGCTTGACAACTAAATCTTAGTATCTAACTTACGCAGCAGTAAGATCTAAATGGCCACGGTTGAGTTAGCGGTACCAGTCCAGTTGAATCAATTTGCCTATGACGTCGTGCAGCCTTTTCACGAGCAATTTCCATCGCTTTAATGGAAGCAGGCGTTGACATCTCAAACAATTTTTTCAAAAATCAAACCAGAGATAAATAGGTTCAGAAATGTGTAACCTCGTACAATTTTGGGATATGAAAAGTATGGAACTAGACTGTAATTTGCAAATTTAAGTTTAGTACCAAACGTTCTTTAGACTAGGCTGCAAATGAACTTCAAGGATTGAATTCCGGAGATACTTTTGCATGACATATATAAAATAAATTAGGCCTAAAAGCAACTTTTGCCTGCTTTTGTCATACAGTCGCTTACGAACATAGATTCATTAAAACAAAATAACGTCATGAAAACGTACAAAATGCCCTTATTATTGAATCAGTATTTAGATTAATACAATCCGTTTAGGTTTATTAGGCAAAGAATTGTTCGATAACACAAAATTCACAGAAAAACAGCAATTGTTTGAAAAAAATAAATTGGAAATAACGGAATTATGAATTATGACAGGTTTAGGTTTAGCTCCACATCTAATCCCATTTACTCCTTATTCAAAGACAACAGCAAAATCTCAAACTATAGACATTATTAAGATACAATGTGTGTTCAAAATCTACATCGTAGTACTCAGTGCTCAACAGAAATACACAAAATTTTGCAGCATAAATTTGGAAGTAGCAAAAAGAAAAAATTATTTACTAGAAATTTTTAATTTAAAACTCACAAGTAAAGAACGACCAAGTTCATCGATGCTTACTACAAATGTTCGAATACACTTCAGAATGTTATTCATGTGTGTTAGAAATGTTTTTACATAATTTAATCTCATCAATATATGAATGAAGTTTTAAAAAATCGGATGAAATTTATTAAGCGTACGGTAGCTTTAGCATCAGAATAGTTCATATCAAACACTATAGCTAAGGCAATTAAAGCAACCGTTAATCCCACAACAATATTACACCTCGCAAAAACGTCGACCTATGATGACCCCAGCAGCAAAGTCCATTCCCTGGTCACAATATACCATCAACTAACCGTACACTATCCCACACTTTCAATCAAGCAATATCGTCACATGAAACACCGCAAATATAGCAGCACTTTTTTGGCAGCCATTCTAGCAATCGTTCATTCAATTTGATTGTCGGTATGGCTAGCAGTTTTCACGTACGCATACTGATTGAATTCACCTAAAAACATTTTCATTCCTTTGATTGAAATTAACCGGAATATATTTAGTATGAATTTGAAAATTAATTCATTTCCAATTATGTTGTGCTTTAATGAGGAAAAAGACAATTTACGAGGTAATCTTTTTTTTTTGCTGGCTTTGCTAATTAATTGTTAATTACATATAATAAATACTATAATTTCATTTCTAATTTAAAGATGGTAAATTGGTACTGTTAGTAATTAAACCAGGCTCTCATTTTATTTAACAAACAATTTTAAGCAAGTAACTTTTGTTTATAAAATCATCATAGAACAAAGTTAAATTTTTGCACAGAATTCCATTTGTTTAGCAAAATTTTCGAATTAATAATGTGATTTTTGGAATATATGATTATTATCTTACACAACAAATTTTGAATTTCAGTTTGAATTGTGGATTTCAGTTCGAGTTTGAGTATTAGTGCTTTCTGTTGCATGAATGAACTAGTCGTTTCCTTTTCCATCAAAAGTTAGCATCTCAAATAACAAACATTTCTTCTTTTCAGATAAATGCTGAAAGTTATGAACTTAAATGTCGGAAGTAAAGTAGCGATAAAGTTGGGATAAAGTTGGCTAGCCAAATCATGGCTTTGATCCATCTTCTCTACTATTTCCACGTTTGATAGTAGTACAGAGGGCAAAGGATTGTCCACTTTCTTCCGTACAGTATCTCCCAGGTACGCATGATTCACATTACTTATTTAATCGTTTTATTGGCAATATTGTGTTGTGCAAAATGAAATCTGTCTGATTTTAAAATCAGGCAAAGGTTTTATTGCATGATTTTTTTGGTTTTTGATTTTTGATTAAAAAATCAAATTTCACTCGTAAATATTTTAAACATTTTTATAAAATAATCGTGATGTTACTGAATCAGTGAGAGTTAACTGTTAATTTTGAAGTGCTTGGAAGTTACATTCAGCCGTTCCACATATGTAACTGTGGGATCGTTCATTCTCTTCCTCTCTCTTTTATTTAAATTAACTAATAGAAATAAATTACTAGAATTTCATTGTTAGGATTAATTATTCATTCTGTTCATCATTTTGAAGTCAAACTTTTGGAAATCATTCAAAAGGAGAAATATCGATCAACTTAGAATAGAGTATTTATTGGATTTATTTAAAATTTATTAGCACTTGTTTATTTCTCAATGCTTAATTTAGTATTTTCCTCCGATTTTTTCTCCTACAATCAAACTCTTACAAATGCTATCGATAAGTTTGAAATGAATAATTTTGATCCCTCTCTTCTCCTCTTTCTTCATTTCCTATGAGTTTAATTTCATTTTCTATAAGTTTCTAAATTTTCCTTAACGATTTATCTTTTATATTTAACGAAATGAACAATTTTAAAACAAGCTCATTTTTTTTTTTAAAAAAAGCCAAGAAATTAAAAACATAAAAGTGACATGCAGCATAATGTATTCCTTTCTCTTTTCTCTCCCGTTCTTCCACTCTTAGTTCGCGTAAAACAGTTTTTAAAAACAAAAAAACTTTTTTATTAATTTAAAATGAAATTAATAGAAACATTACATACGAACGAAGAAGCGTTTTATCATTCAACAAAGCAGTACAACGAGCGGTTTATGCAAATGAAGGAATTGATGATTGATTTCCAAGCTAAACATCGAAAGGAAAGCGGCAGTGGGTATATGAGTGCTGACATTTTGCGCACTTGATAAGTAGATGAGTGATATTTTACACGCTACTATGGATGTTGGTGAGTGATGTCGATGATGATATGGTCATTTATTATTTGGCATATAAATTTAAAATTCAAAAGTCCGTTGGAAATTTTTGCATAAATTTCAGCTGCTCGTTTTTCCCTTCCCATTTTTGGGAGAAGGAAAGGAAGAAAGAAAGAGGTCGCGGGAAAATTAAGTTTACAATCATTTCCGATCAATAATCGCTGAATTGTTATTGGATTAGTATGATCAAAAGCTTTAAATTGGTAGTGAGAGAAGAGGAGCTACTATTGTAGCAATCTTTTAAAGAATTTAAACGAATAGCACACACACACACACACACACACACACACACACACACACACACACACAGAGAGAGAGAGAGAGAGAAATGGGGTGCGTGAAATATCAAACGTTTCATGACAGTGCTTCATCATAGGAAAATGCTAAACATAGACATCGTTACGACGTAGTTGCAGAAATTAGTGAAATTTTTTTTTAATTAATTAAATTTGTCCAACTGAAAAAAGATTGGTGGAGAAAGTGATGGGAAATGAATGTAATCAGAAGGAATAAATGATCACTTTTATCCTCAAACAACAATGAAACGTGTGTAAGCGTAGGAACATACAAGTAAACAAATAAACAAATAAATAAACAAACAGTAGGAAGGAGAAACTACCCGAGAAAAGAAAGAAAACAGTAATTTAAATTCAAAATTCACATCAGCATATTTCACGTATAAATTTACTTTTGTCACGCATTATACATGTAATGAATGTGCTGAACAATGGTTGCTGCAATTAATGAAATTTAAATAAAAAGTTAAAATATAAATATCGCTTATAGGAATTAAATGAGTGCTTATGATTTGCACATTCCTTGGAATAAAAAATTTAACAACCAAACAATTCAACCGCACACGGATGCATAATAAATTTTTCTTTCATTTATTAAATTTCAATTATAATAATTAGATTAGCAATTTAATTTTTTAAATTTATTAAAAAACTTTTTTCACAAAAGTTGCCTAATATTAGGTAAAACATAGAAAAAGCTATTTTATTGATAGATAAAACATCAATGAAGCAACAGTGGTGCCCATAAAATGATAATGAATGCAGTTAGCACTGATAACGTTGGACGATCAGTTGATCCAACTTCTGGTGGTTTAGCAATAACAGGTGGCCTTGTTGGTGGTCTAGTTTCCAACGATGGTTCTGCAAAACAAAACAAAAAGTTCATTTTCAATAATTGAATTAGTAAGTTTCGTTGTTGCAGAAAGAATTCCACATATAACTTATCGAATGTTGAAATTTAGAAACATATATGTTTTTAAATTTCAACAATGAATTTCTACATTTTTAATTACTAATTTTAGCAATTATTAAAATTTTAAATTTTCAAAATTATCACACCGTAGGTATAAATTATCTTACAATAATTGTATAATTAATTAATAGCACTAATTATTTTCATTTTTTTTCCCTTTATCACAAATCTTTTGCGTGGCGTTTTTTTCTTTCACTCACAAAAAAATGAAAGGAAGCTGATTATACTTTTTGCTGTAACAACAACAACAACAACAACAACAAATGAATGAATCTTTTTTTTACGTCTAATTGATATTACTGAACGTAATTGCTCATTCATCGAAATAAAAATGATAAAAAGGACGGGAAAAAAAACGCGTCGGAGAATTACTGATTTTTACAGCTTAGAAATGATTGATTTGAGTGATAGCGAAGAGATATCGCTGCACCATTTGAATTAGAAATTCAATTTGCATCACTCATACCAATGCTATTGCTATCATATCAACAGGTACGATCACCTCTAGCTACGGTAACAATTTCCTCTCAGTCCGTTAGAAAAACACTGTGTAACAGAAGACTTAGGAGCAAAAAAAAAAGACAGGAAGTGAATAAGTTACGCGAATAAATGGAAAAATTTAGTAGTAGTAGGAGCATTAGGTTTTATGGGATTGTTGTGTATACATATCAATGAATTAATGAATAGGCGCAGAGTTACGGTCATTTCATACTGTACTATATATCTGATTAATTACTGTAGCATAATTAACATTATTTCTTATTGTTGCGTAAGTGAAGAAAAAGCATACAGTTGATATTTGTGGAAATGACTGGCAAATGCTTATTTCAATCTCTAACTTTTGTGACATTAAAAACTTCGCCACTTCTTCATGCAAATTTAAGACGTTGAATGACATCTTTTTGTCTTTTGTATCACTTCTAATTTTTTTTGTCAAAAACAGTTGTTGAATTGATTGAATGGGACATTTTTTTCACTAAATTACAGTTCATTTAAGTTACACTCTGAAATTGCAATACTTTTAAATTACAATGTGAAAAGATTTGAATGAATGAGAATGTGAAAACCTTTATAGGTGGCGGTGGTGGTAAGTCGATGGATGAATTTCGTATGTCGAACATCTTCGGCTGTAAAAACTGGTGCTATAGCTTCTTGATCATCATCATGTATGGTATCACCGGATCCTTCCGTTTGACCACCCGAACCTTCAGCGCCTAAATCCTCATCATCAGACCATTCCATCATATCATTGCTATTGCCTGATCCTTCTCTGTTATCCAATACTTCCTATAATCATGCCATACTTTTCATTACAGAATAATCAGCATAATGTCAACATTTCAATAATTTTCACTAAATTTGCCTAAACTCTTCTGAAACAATTTCATTTTAAAGGTGTAAAAATTAAATTGATGAACATTTTTCATTTATCACTTACCCAATTAATTTCTCCACATATCGTCACAAATCCTACTATAATTTCTCTCTAATAAATAATTATCTTTTGCTTTCACACACACACACACACACACACCTCAATTCATCCCTCAGTTATGTTTCTACTTTTCCAATTTTACATGTTACTGTATTTTTTTTATTTTTCTCAAAAAATACGAGCCGATAAAATCAATCCATTTCATCGATCGTTTCCACATCGTTCTGTTTGTTTTGTCCATTTAGTTTGCAAATTTTCCTTCGTCCTTTTTCAGACGAAAAAAAAAAGAAAAGTGAAATTGCGCTATACCAATAAATATGTATAATGCAAATTGAGGGTAAATGTAGGAGAGGAAAAAAAAATTTGTACGTGTACATATGCATACATTGATAGAAAATATTAGGAAGAAGGATCAAATAAACACGGTAGATGTTACCGTTACCGCGGTGAAATGACGAGAGCGGTATGGGATATGAGTCATTGTTCCTTCAGCTATGCAAAATGTTATTAAGCTAAAAGCCGAAAAGGCTTCGTTTTTTTTTCCTCCATCATCTGGTTTTTTTTTTCCTCGTCTCGTATACGATGCTTTCAAGTGTGTACAAAAGGTGCTAATAGCATAAATGTAATTTCAACAATCTTGCATGATATCTTTTGCAAAAAAAAAAACTGAGAAAAAAATATTTTCTCCTTACAAATTCTTTCGTTCTCTCTCTCTCTCTCTCTCTCTCTTTCGCTCTTCAGCTCTCTGTCTTTCTCATTCATTCTTTTCGTTTCCTAATTTTCTAACAAAGAAAAGAAAGCAAGCTTGATTGCAAAAAAAAACTTTAATGAAGGAGTAATTTAATAGGATTGAAATTTAACACACTATATGTAGCATTTGCGACATTTAACAAAATTTATGCAAATGGTTGTTTTGATATTTGAAATTAGAAACTAAAATTTTTTGATTAATTGTTATATTCCTTTTTGCATACAACACATCCACAATGTTTGTCACTTCTAAAAATTATTTGTTAGCAAATCGTTGATTCATTCATTCAAAAGTAAAAGATACCGCAAAAATTTCTACATTTATTTTTAATTTAATGCTTAAATTAGCATTATTTATATTATCGTTGCAACAATTACAATTTATGACGGGAAGCTACTGTAAAATTACTGTAAAAATTAATTTTTATTACTGTAATTTCGAATGCACTGATACCACTAACTCTTTCCGATTATAACTTAGGACTTTATCACTTCACATTAATAATGAATTTAAACAATTTTATGCTTCCTTTTTTTTGCTTAAATTTAGGAAAACAGAAAGGACTGATAATTCAGAGTAAAAATTTTGAAAGAAAAAATGTCAAATAAATAAAAGTTTCAAAGAATTATAGCAAATTTGGAAAATAGGACAATTTAGCATTTACAAAATAACGCACTATCGTATTTTAAATATTATCAACTTTAGTACAACTGTTTTTGTTTCACCCATTATTTCGTTTTTTCTGTGACGTTTAGTTGAATTTGATTAATTTCAAACTTTTTAAATTTTTTTCAATTGTGGCGATGTTCAAATGCGTACACGCACACACAGAGAGAAAAAAGAGAATACCAACAGAAGTAAATCACTTTTTCTTGAACTATCAAATTTTCCACTGAAATGAACGAATGAATGAAGCAAAAAAATCAAAAAATTTTTGCCATTAAAGCGAGAAAGAAATGAAAGAAATTACATAATAAAATTAAAACAACGATAATTTTAAATATATGGCAGTTTTTCTGAATGTACAAATGAATCATAAATGGAACTAATTATCATCGAAAACATTCTTTAACATTAAAAAAAACAACCTGAAAATTCTTTTTTTTGTAAAATTACCTTAAAACTTAAATCACTTTTGAATTGCCACATTTTTGATTTAAAATAAGCTAAAAAAATTCGAATTATTTAACCTGAAATTATTCACTTTTCGAAAATTTCCATTTCCTAGCATCTGTTTCTCCTATCTCCTTCTCTTCTCTCTCTTCCGCCCTCACTCGTTATTTTCTTATCATGCAAATATTTTTTAATTTGTATAATTTTATACAACGATGGATGACGAAATAAAAATATTAAGCATTGCTGAAATACGTTTCTTACGCTTCATCCAATCATTCATCGTTAATTTCTTCATTTCATGCTTAAATTAAATAATTACTGCAAGGTAATTAAATATTTAAATAATGGAATTAACTATGTTTCATTTGATGTAAAAAAAGTAACGATGCAAAAAAAGATGTGGATATCATGAAAAATTATTGCTGTGAAATTCAAAAAATTATGCCTTTTAATGTCGTCTTACTGAAATTCGTGAACGAAAATCCATTTCTTTCATTTTACTCCTCCAGGCTCATTTATCTGATTGTTTTTTTTCTGCTCCTTCTACCGTGGAACTTTTCGAAAATGAAATCAATTACATAAAATTACTCGATTTCCAATTGGCATAGCTTTATTATTATTATTATCATGATCATTATTGCTATCATTATTATCAACGTCATAAATCACTTGGTAATCCTGATGATATCAGTGTAGTTCATAGTATGGAATGAATGAATATTAATTTTTTTTTGGTTAATTTCTAAATTCAATAAATAATTAGTTAATTCTCAAATTTAAACAAAAAAAATTCCTCAAATTTACTGCAAAAAAGGCATTTGCCAATTTTTTTCATTTCATTGCCATTTTTATTTTTGAATAATAACTAATTAACTGAAGTACAATAAAGGAGGAGAAAGAGAGAGAGAGAGAGAGAGACGGAAGGAGAGAATATGAAAAAAAGAAAAATGAAAAAATGAAAAAGATAACATCCCATACATTTGAACATATATCATTGGCGAAATTGCAGGATCGTTTGTCGTCCTCTATCTTCTTCATTGAGATTTTTTTTTAGCTGTTTCTCCCTCTCTCTCTCTGTTTTTTTTGTAAAAAAATTTTAAAACTAACAAAAGATGTGTGACATCACTTTACTGTCTTTTCATTTTCAATTTCTTTTTTTTTTTTGCTTGCTAAAATAAATGACATTACGAGGAAGGAATATCGACTGCTCGACGATTTCAATTGGAAACAGAAAAATTTTCATCGATTTTTCACAATACTCAATAATTCTCTTAAAACGAAAAAAGAAAGCACTGATCTCACATTTTATGTCTGAACAATAAATTAAACAATTTATCTTGTACTTCCCTCTCTTTCCCTGTCTCTCTCTCACCCCCTCTCTCTCGTAATTCGTCAGCTCCACTAAAATAATGCTGTAGTGATTTTATGAAGAAGATGAAGATTTGAAGAAAATGATTTGCAAAAATGAGTAAAAAAAAAATGCTGAAGAGAAAATTATAATTAAATGGGAAATAATGAAATGAACTAAATTAATTAGTTGAATTGTTAGGCTTTGTAAAAGTTTCACGTAATTCTTACTACTTACTCATTTAACCAAAAAAAAACAAGAGTAAAGGGATAATTTATTAATTTTAAATTGAAGAATTTGCAAAAGTTTTATGAATAATTATTCAGATTAATTGAAATAAAGCTTATTTTTCATATCTCATGACAATTTCGAATATTTAATTATTAATTTTTTTTGATATTTAATTGATGAAAATTCATTCAAATAATTCTTTTGAATTGATTACACTAATAGGTCAACAATTCACATTCCGCAAGTGCTGCCAAGGCAATAAAAGAGAGCCTGTTTTATCGATTCCTTTTTTTTTGTTGTTTTTTACATTTTCATCCTCAATTTTCATCCCAAAAAATAAATTGCTCGGATGGGAACGATTACATGCTGAAGAAGGAAGCTGAGCATCAAAATAAATTAATTGAAGGAGCTATTGTTTTATGTAATAAAAATAATAATGCTAATGATTACAATAACCAATCTAAGTGAGAATAGCAACGATAGTAATCGTCATAAGTGATAATAACAGTGATGATAATCACGTTAACAATGCTAATAATTTTTATCAATCAGTAATTGCAACGATAATAATAATTTTAAAGAAACAAAATTATGCAAAAAGAGGAGTGCTAAAAAAAAAGATTTATTCTTACTGGCAATTTTAGCGATCAAATCAAAAATTACAAGCTAAAAAATATATCAACAATTTAAAGAATTCGTCGTTGACTTCTGCAACAGTAGCAGTGAAATTTCAATATTTCAAAAACTGATCGCTTCATTTATCATCATGCAAGCAAGTAGTAAGTAAGTGAGCAAGTAGGAGTGTGAATGAATTGCATACGCATGAATACGCAATGAGGAAAGTAAGGAAGAAGACGGATGGAAAAAAAAATGAAAAATGCATAACTTTTGAATTCAAAGCTAACTTTTGATTAATTATGGTCATTTTCATTCAAACATTTTACGCTTCTTACAATTACATCATAAATTTTAGGAGAAAAAAAAGGCGCAAGTGAACATTCGCTTTTTTTTTTATTAAAATGTAAATTTGAATAAAAAAGACGATAATTTCATTTCGCTTCATTTTTTATTTCACTGAAATACTCACAACATGTTCATTATTAATTTTTATTGCATTAATGTTTGTTGTTTCATTATTAAAAGTATTTGTTGTAATTTTTAAATATTTTACTAAATATAAAAAAAAATTTTTTTGCTTATTTTTAATTTCGATAATGAAATGATAAAAGGGATAGATAATCAAAGAATGGAAATTATCGATATGAGAAAAATTGAAAAAAAGTAATTTAATCAATTCATAGTTTAACGAATTATGTGTTTTAAGAAAGAAGCACGTTTTTTTGTAAAAATATCCTCGTGACATTTATATAACTTCAAAGAATAAAAATTTCTGGAAAATCTGTTTCAGGAGAACCATCAAAATTGAAGTGATAAAGTTTCAGCAAATAAAGATGATTTTCATTTGGTGAATTATTTATATTGAAATTAACTGATAATTTTACATTTTGCATATGTGAGAGGAGCAATTAAATTTTAAAAAATTAAACGAATAAAAAACATTTTAAAGATTAGTGGAATTTTTTAAATTCATTTCAACAATTGGTAGAAAGACAGAAGTAAAATAATCATAGGAAATGAGTGTATTTTAAAATTACGTCAATTTCAGCAAAATTATTACAAACATTTATTGCATCCCTTTAATTTCAAAGAAAGCTACCAAAAAGTTGCGAAAAAACTTCCTGAAATTAAATGTTTAAAAAAGGGAAACTTCTTATCATTATATCATGAAAATGCTAAATCACGGAATAATTTAAATTTGACGAAATAAAATTTCAACATAAACTTTAAATATTTTTTGTATTTTAGGTTATTTCTCTCATCATTGCATCCGCATTACTAACAAAAGCAATTAAACGAATATGCAAATTTGATGGAAATATAAATGATTTTGGCGTACGAAAAAGGAAAGTAGAAAAGTGGGAAAAGTTCGCTTTTCGATGATAACATTCCACTAAATCATTTCATTCAATTATTTCATTAGCGGCAAAGTGTTAATAAAGGAAGTGTCGCAGTTAAACGATGACATTCATCACACATTTCAACTGCTTTACTTAAATCGATCATCCATCGCTCTTCAATTAATTATCGCTTTCCCTCCCCAACCACTCATTGGAATTGTTTAAAAGCACGCAATTTAAATTTGCGCAGAAATTAACATAAATTATTGTTCGTTGTTTTTTTTTTCTAGTAAATTGCTCATTTTCATATATTTTGTGTGCTTTCATTTCTGTTTTGTGTGAAAGTTTTGTTTTTCCGTCTGGAAAATTTCACAAAAATTGCATGTTACATTGGATTTGATAGAGCTTTTCCATCTCTTTAGCAATGTAAATTTCATTTGAAAAGAAGAAAGAAAGAAATGTTTAGTAGCGGAAAAGATACATGTAAGTGTGCGTGTACTGCAGAATAGTAATTTCTTTTTCCTTTTCAAGAAAGAAAAAAAAAGGATGAATAAAGTTAGGAATTGAATATTTTTGAAAGAAAAAAATTAGACGTAAGTAGCACTCATCTATTGCTTTGTTGTAGACGTGAAATTGATTTGTAAATTTGTTTTAAAAAGAAGAAAGAGTGAAATTTGTGTCTACTTCAAATGACTAATAATGGTTTATGTAAAGTTTGGATTAGTTACTTTCTTTTCTTTCTTTTTTTTTTTTTTTTTTAAAAAGAAAAGACAAAACGGAATGATAACGATGATGATGATGATTACCATCATCATCATTGATCTGGCACATCGATTTGAAAATATTTTAATTGTTTGTTGTGCTCTAAAAAATATTTCATTTTGCTGATGATGATGGGAAAAAAAAAGATCGGAGGAAAAGAGAGAAGGAAACAGTCCATTTGAATCATTTGAATTGATAAAGTATTGTATGAATTGTCGTGTTGACTTCTTTTCTTTCCCCCTTTTAATTGTCTGAATCAGAAATTGAAGGTTATAAAATTATTCAAAGTTAGTAATTTGATAACTGTAGCAGTATTATACTAGTAGTAGTAGTAGTAGTAGTAGTAGTGGAAGCAATAATTGCAGTTGTTGAAAAATAAGTAATAACCTGTTTTATCAGTTCTTTTACATCTTCTGACTCGTTCGTTCCTTTTCTTTCATCGTAAGTCAAACACTTTTTTTTGTTTTTTTTTTCAAACGAAGAAAAAGAAAATGATCGAAGAAAAAAAAATGGTTAACTACAGACAACAGTAGTTAAACTTTTTAATTTTAACAAATAAATAAATTGTTCACAAAAAAAAACATTAAATCGTACTACTTGGTAATAATTAAGCGAAATAGATTAATAAGCAATTCACAATAACTACAAAATTATATCACCGATTCTCTCCTCTTTCTCTCTCACAACATTTACCCTCACTTCTACCCAGACCTTATTTATCCATTTACAAATAATTTACTTAATCTTTAATCATTTCATTCAAAAAAAAAGAAGAAAGAAGCAGAGGGGAAAGTAAAAGAGGAATTTGACGAGAAACTGACCTTAACAGAAGTATCCGTTATGACCGTCGCTGAATCAATTCTCTCCAATATTTTTCTTTCGTCATTTTTACCAATACTACTAATTTCTCCACTGCAAAATACACCTTGTAAGGTTAAAAGTAATAGTAATATTATTACTACCATAAGATGAAATTGCGTTAAATAATAATGAAATTGTAACGTTGTTGGCCGTTGCCAGTATTTCATTACAGTTTCGTAGAAGTAGTAGGAGTAGTAGCGGTAGTAGTAGTTGTAGTAGCAGTAGTAGTAATATTTGATAGATTGAATTTCATTTAGAATTTTTAGCAAATATTCCTCGCCCAATTTACCCTTTAAGTGAGTGAGTATCCGTCTTGCACTTATTGCTAATTTGTTTATTTGTATTTTAGATAATTAATGAAATGGAATTTATAAAAGCATTCACATCAATTCATATTTTCCTTTCGCTTTCTTCTTATCCCTTCTTTTTTTCCTTTTAATTTAACATTCATTAAACAGTTAATACCATTTAGCTGCAATTACAATAGCAATAGCAGTAATGCCAATCAATGGATTAATGAGAGTGGAATGGAAGAAAAACGCAAGTTTAGTAAATAATTAGTCATTGATTTTTTCGTCAATTAATTAATTTCAAATTCCTCGTAACAGTAGTTGTAGTAGTAGCGGTAGTAGTAGTTTTTACTGCTTGCGTTGCTGCTTCACTTCAAACTAAATACCACGAAATCAAAAACAGGCGATAATTTCTGCAAAAATAATTCAATTTTAAATTTATGTTTGAAGTGGAAGCAAAAACAAAGAACGGTGAACGAAATTTGAAATAATTGAATTTCAAGAGAATAGCTGAATGTAAATGAGGAGTGAAGAGAGAGAGAGAGAGAGAGAGAGAGTTGTAGTGATTAAATGGAAAATGATAGCGAAAATGATTATGATAGTGATGGTTCGGCGAGTGGGAATAGCAAATTTTAATAAAAAATTTGCATTAAATGATAACTTTTACGCATATAAGAAGTGCTACTGAACGTCTCTTATCATTTGTAAACTTTCCTCGTCTATCATTTCATAGCTTACATTACAACCTAATAATGCTAGTGACAGTGATAGTGATAATACTAGTGACTGACAGTGATAGTGATAATGCTAGTGACTGACAGTGATAGTGATAATGCTAGTGACTGACAGTGATAGTGATAATGCTAGTGACTGACAGTGATAGTGATAATGCTAGTGACTGACAGTGATAGTGATAATGCTAGTGACTGACAGTGATAGTGATAATGCTAGTGACAGTGATAGCGATAATGCTAGTGATGTGATACGTGGATGTTGAAGGATGGAGCGGATGCTAGTAGAACGACGGAGCGGAGAGAATGAACGAAAAAAGCATGAGCTAATTTTCCTCCAGCTAGCCACTCACTCCACTCACTCGTTAATGGCTTACGAACACTTACGGACAGTGCACACACACACACACACACACACACACACACACACACACACATACACATACACATACACACACACATATATATACGTATATACATACACGCCAACATATATACGCACGCCCGCATGTAAACACACACAGTCCCATGGATTAGCATCCCCTTATCTATGTGCGCCACATACACACACGCACACGCACACACGCACACATGCACACGCACACGCACACGCACACACGCATATATAGTTTACAATCTCTTTTCTTCTTTACTGTCCATTTCCTGCGTTCCTTTGCGTCATGCATTTGTTCGCTCTCGACCAGACGGACGTCCCACTCATTGTCTCAAGCAACATTATCATGCTCATTACATCTGCTCTTACATACACTTACATGCATACATACATTCACGTACACACACGTACAGTCTCACTCACACACATACACACACGTACGTACACGTATAAGTATGTGAAGATTGAGAATTGTTTTTTTTTTGATGATTAGTTTTATTGCTGCTATTATTGTTGAAGTTAGTGAAAGGGAACGAATAAATCATTTCTTGTGCTTTTAGGATGGGAGAGATTGGAGTGGTTGAGTTTGATTAGGTAATTTAGTTCACAACGATGATGGTTTTTTAAATTTACAACTTATGACGTTCCAAATTTACAACTTATGAGAAATTGTTTTGCTAGCCATCCAACGTAAGATTTACAGTGCACACATGTAGAGGTGACAATTTGTAATTTCGTTTTATTTATCAATAAAACAATTTATGAATTAATTACAGCTTCTTTTCAGTGCAATATTTTAGATCAATTAATTTCAACGATTAATTAATGGATAATTTATTGAAATGAATGAGAGATGAGAAAATACATTTGGAATATTTAAAGTTATATGTTTAAGCAAAAAAAAAATTGTGTAAATATTAATATTAACACTAATCCTCTATGAGCTCTGATCCATTTCATTTCGGTTTTTTTTTCGCTCTTCAAAATTTGTATTTTTGAAAACGACGTCCTTCAAATGACCTTTTGCTGTGTTGGAGGAGAAAAAAGGAAACGGCGGAGGTAAAAAAAAAAAAGGATGGAAAATGCAAGAATCGTTATTACTTGTGACGTCTAATATTAATATGCAGGCGGGAGGATGAAACAATGAACGATAATGGAAATAAGCTCCGAGCTTTTTTTTTTCTTCCCGAAACTTCATCGAAATTTGCCACTTCACTAACTACATTCAGATCATTTTCATTCTTCTCATTTTTTCATTTTTTTTTTTAAAAAATTTTGAAATTCTCACTGAACACTCACACACTACCGGAACACTGCAATGCTCTCTCACACATTGATGATTTTTAAAAACATTCTTTTTTGAAATTTAATTTAAATACGCGCAAAAATAATGAATTGTTTTATACAATGTAGCAAATTAATTAATAGATGGAGGAATAACTAATTTAAATTTCCAAAAAATAATGAGCATATGAATGGACTGATTTCCAAACTTCCTCCTCGCCTTCGCGTAGAAAATATCAAAGCAGGAATTGCTGAGTGATAGAAAGTTTAGTAAAAGACAAAGAAAAAATGCAAAAGCAAAGCAAAGAAAAAATTAATGTTTTCATAGTTCAATAACAAAGGAAAAAAAATGAATTAATTTTTCGAGTTAAAAAGAAGCAAATTTTTTTAAGTTTAAAAGGAAATTTCAAAAAATTTCGATTTCTTCAATTTATTTACCTGTGAAAGAATAATAATTTTGCGATAGATGAAGTGAATTAATTTATTGCAAAAAAAGTAAGCTCTGTAACACATTTAATTTTCAATTTTCATTATTTCGCTTCTTCGATTATTTATTCAAAAATAATAATTCCATTGTTAAATTTTTTTTTTTTGCTTTATTAAATATTGCCAGTTATCTTCAACCGAACAAAATTTCATCTTTCAATCTTTCCCACTTTTCTTTTGCTCAGAAATAAGAGCTGTAAAATTTTAGATGTTATGCTTATTAAAATATTTAAAATTTTAGCTAATAATTAAGTTTGCTTAAGTAAGCGTTTAGCATGAATCATACATAGGAAGAATAATTTTACAGGAAAACAAAACTTACAAATTAGAATAGGAATTTATGAAATTGAAAATTTAATTGAAATAAAATTGCGAAGAGAGAGAGAGTGTGTCTGTGTGTGTGTGTGAGTGAGAAAGTAACAAAAAGAAATCCAAACTAAGGTGTAACAGGGGAATGAAATGTGCAAGGAAAATTTTATCCGTCCATTTTCGCGTCCTTTTTTTCCTTCTCCTTCCTCTGCTCTCCTCTCCTCACCTCGTCTCTCCTCACCTCTCCTCTTCTCTTCACTTGGAGCTATGCTAGCATTAAAAATTATAAATTGATTTATTCAAGCTAAATTATCATCTAGAAGGAAACAAGCTGCTCTTTTCTATCAATAAACCAAAATTAATCAATGAAATGATAAGGGAACGGCAAAACGAAAACTAAACAGCATGGGAGAGAGAGAGAGCGAGAGAAAGGGGAGGAAAAAAATGATTAAAAATTTAAAAAAAATACAAATTTAAAATGTTAATTGATTAAGATGTCATGTTCTTTCTTTTTTTTTTAAACTTGCTTATAAAAATGTTTTTCATTTATGGCAAAATGATGCAGAAGGTGGAGAGAGCAGAGAGGTGAAGAGGAGAGGGGAGGAGATGAGGAGGAAAAGAGCCGAGCCGAACGAAAAGATGAAATATACAATCGTTTTGCTTATCAATTATTAATTAACAGAGGGAAATCACTCATTTAATTTTCGGTTCAATCCACAGACTGTGTTAACTTTGAATGGGTGAGGAACTGAACGAAATGCTTTCATCAAAGTGTGCCAATTACAAATGAAATGATTGATATCTTATCATATCAGTCACACAACACTCTCACCTCTCTTTCCGAATTTCCAAAATTGAGGAGTGTCCAAAGTGGGAGCGATTGAAAATTCGCTAAAATTCCCTCTATTAAATAATATTAATGAGGGTATTGGAACAGTGCCCGTCTTAATTTATACTCACGTTTGTAACAAATTAACAAGTTTATAACAAATTACGCCTTTTAAAGTGAATTTTTAAAATCACGTTTAATTTCGGTCAATTTGAAATGGAGTAGTTGCGAAAAATAATCTTAACAGATATAATCTCATTTGAAAAGATGAATCATGTAATCGATATCGATAATAAACCTCTAGTTCATTATCGATATCGATTACATGCTAATTGTTTAAGTTGTTAGTTCAAAAATAACAATAAAAATTTTCTTAGTGATTGAAAGCAAATCATTAAAAATTTCTTTGAAATTTAAAAGCTTGTTTGATGGTTGCTTGTTTTGATCTAATAATTAGCATTTTGCTAGAAAACTTGTTGCCTTGTTTTTTTCAATGAAAAAAACAAGTGCAATAGTTGAGTGAGAGCAAAAATTGATATTCAACAGTTTCACAAACAAAATTGAAAAATTGAAAAATGAAATGATTGAGATCAGCTCAATCAATAAAAATGCTTTAATTAAGTAAATTTATAGCGATTATTACTATTATTATATACTAGTTATTATTATTACTATCAACGCATTTTTCCGCTGAGTGAAGAAAAAAATTGACAACAAACAGAAATATTCGTTTAAAAGCAATTTTACAAGAAGCCAAAAGACATTAAAGGAAATGCTTTTCCAAATTTATGAAATATATTTTCCTTTGATAAAAAGAAATGAAAAACAAAAGTGTGGCAAAAAGGTTTTCCCGTCAAATCAATAAAATTTTCTCATTTCCACTTCATTTAAACATAATTCCAAATTTATTTCCAAATTTCATCTTTGTTCGAGCAATGGCTTAGAAAGGAAATGAAATGAGCTGAAAAGTTTTGAATGAAATATAAATTGGAGAGGAAAAGAAGAGGTTTGATTTTGAATTTTACAATTCGATAGGAATAATATGTTACTATAAGTTGTTTTGATGGCATAAAAATTGGTGACAATAACCTATGTGACAGTTTTTTTTCCTTTTAAATTAAAAATGATCAAATAATTCAATTCTTTTCCTTCCTTCTCTCTCTCTCTCTCTTCGCATTCCCATTCTTCATTTCTGCTTTTTTTTTCAGTGAAAAAAATTTATGTTAAATTTATATGAATTTTAATCAGTTGACTTAGTTTTCCATTTTTATTTTTCATTCATCTCTTCCGCTCCCTTTTCACACTTTCGCCTCTCATTCTCTTTCTTCCTATATTTCGATTAAATTTATCCTTCCTCCTGTTATTACTCCTCGGCTTTTTTTTGCTCAAAATTTCAAAAGATTGATTTGTGTTTTTGTTTAATTTTAAATTTCTTTCTTTAAAATTGAATTCGCTAACTCTTTGCTACATTTTTTCCAACGCTTCGTGTTTTGATGTTCAAATTATTGTATTATTGCAACAAACTTACATAAAATATAAGCATTTCAACAAATATTTCAATTTGTAATTTATGACAGTCACAAATGAATAACTGAATAACTATTTTTGCATGTATTTTTTTCACAGTGAAATCCTTTCTCAATTCATCGTGGTTTTTACACTTTGACTGTAATTTCATTTATCTTTAGGGAATGGTTTTCTACAATTACTGCATGAATCGAAATACATCTCTAAAGTATTTAATTTAGCATAACGGTAGAACTGTGCTTCGTCTAGCTTTTTCCTTTTTTTTAGTATGAAAAGTAAAGTTAAATTAATTTTCCTCTTTCTAATAATGTATGCATCAGAAGTAAACAGTCCTTAAATTAAATATAAAAGTGAAGTAAAAAAGAATTCAATAATTCCACAAAAATTAGTAGACAGTAGACATTTTGAGGAAACGGAGCATGCTGCTTAGAATCTTAATGTTTCAATTTTTCATTCAATCATTAATTAGATGTGAAATTGATAGATTAATGTAAAGCGAAAACTAATTTTGCATTTTAAAGAGAATCACAAGATGTTATTGATTTACTAATGAAATTAAATTTAAAAAGTAAATTAACAGAGCTACAACTTCTCTGATATATCTTATCTGATTAATCTGACCTGTAATATTAGAATGGAAGCATACACTTTGCCATCACCTCTACCCTGCACATTTTAAAAAGTGTTGAAAGACATTTTTTTTTCCGAATGCTTCAATCAAGACGGAAGATTTTCAATGTTTGCAATCAAATGTGATAGAATTATTAAAGTGCTTGTTAGCTATAAGGCATTGATCTCATAAGATGTCATATATCACTACTGCGCGATCACATCAATCGATCGATTAAATTAATTTTAACTGATCGAAGAAGAGAAGAAACTTAGTAAAAAATGGAACTTTACTCATTTGTCTGTGTGCGCTATTTTCTTTTTCCTTTTTTTCCCCTCATTGCACTGTTTTTTTCCTCTTTCTCTCTTCTTCTCTCTCTCACTCGCTCTCTCTTCTTCCTCTTATTCATTCATTTAATTATTGTTTCACAAATAAATTAATGATTTTTTTTTGACCTTAAATTTCATATCAATCCATCTTGAATGCAAAACTTAAAAAGCTACATTTTGCTAAAATATAATGAGTGATAAAGCAATCATAATAAACGTGATAAGTGAATATTTATTACGAAATTTTGATAAGGTAACGTAACGGTTTGTTTCCTCTATGTTTTTTGAAAATGTTTGAAATGACAGAAAATAGCAAAAAAAAGAATGAAAAGAGAAGGAAAGAAAGTGAAACAATGAAAACAGTATGAAATTTGGAAAACGGAATGATTTAAAATAATTAATTTGTTAACTAAGTAAACAATGAGTAGGAAATACTGAATAACAATGAGTAAAGAATACTGATTAGAAAATGAGCAAGATTAGATAAATACGCATAACAATTTGTTTAAGTGTGTTTCGTTAAATTTTAATAATATTTGAAATCTAAAATATCGTCAGTGTAAATTATTTCACATGAAAATTGCAAATTTTTGGAGGCAAAAAAAAGAGGGAAAAAAAGAAATTGAAGAAATAGAGGAAAAACAGAAATTGAACGAATAAAAACCGAAATGAAATATTAAAGCTTTTGCGGCTTACAATAACAAAAATATTTGTAAGTTAGCATTTTAATAATTTAAAAAACGATTTCTCCGATAAAATATCGTTGGACAAAAAAAAAACCACTTTTGCTAGGAATGATTTTTCGCTGAGAAAAAATGAAATTTCTTGAAAAACATAAATAAAATTATTTGATTTGAAATAGTTGTTGCAAGCGATACAAGTTGATGTAGTAGTAGTTGTTGCGGGAGAAATGCTAGATGTAAAATGAATCGATTGAGCGGAGAGATGTTAAGCAAATATATAAATCATAGGGGAGAATTGAAGTAAGTCATGGAGTTAGTTAGTTTTGTGTGAAACAAAATAACACACACACACACACACACACACACACACACACACACACACACACACACACACACACACACATACACACACACAGATACTATGCACGCATGATTAAATGTGACTATTTTGAAGAATCGAAAAAAAAAGTTTTTTTTTTAAACATTCAATATCGCTTTATCATCCCATAACAGATATTTTAATAATTGAAGGAATTTTATTGAAGCAGAAGAAATCGACCAGAAAAAAAAAAGTGATTTCATAATGGAATGTGAGAAATAAAATTAAATTATTTAAATTTACACAAAAATTATTTATTATCAATAAGAATTAGCAAATGAAAAAAAAAAACAAGAGCTAAAGAAAGAAAAGAAATGTGCGAGAGAAGGAATTATTTATTGATAGTAACAAGAAATGAGAGAGAGACAGGGCGAGAAAGAGAAGGAAGGAGACAGAGGTAGAGAGATAAACGGATTGTATTAGAAAAAGGGAGGATAAGAAAAAAAACTTTGTTAGAAAAATCTTCGCTAGTCACAAACAACAGAATTTGAGGAGGAATGAAAGAGGAACAAAAAAAAAAAGGAAACAAACGAAAAAAAACGGAATTTCGGAAAATGATGTAAATGGAAGAAACGGAAAACGGAAAGATAACGAACGATTGACGATGAGAAACGGAAAAAAGAAAACGATAGGATGTTTGGAGGAGAGAAGGACGATGTTTAAGTTTCACCACCTCTTCCATCATTTTAGTGCCCTTCGCCTTGCAATCATTCAATGAATTTTTTCTTTCATTAAATTTTCAAGTTCATTTTTATTTTCGAGAATTCATTTCCTATCCGTGTCCGTGTGTGTTCATCTCATCCATCCTTCTCTCCATCTCCCTCACTCTCTCTCTCTCTCTCCCACTTTCTGTCTCACATTCTGTCGGTCTGCTCTCCATTCTTCTCATCATTAAAAATGATAAATGTTTATAAAATTCAATGATATTTAAATTAATACTTGAACGATGCAAAAAAAGAGACAACAGAAAAGCAAAAAAAAAAAAACGTTCGCTTTAAGGAAGGCGAAATAAAACGCATCACTTTTCTTTTTTCTTTCATTAAATAAATTTTAAATATTTTTTCTTGCGAATTTTGAAAAAGTTTATGCAAGAGCTTTCCTTTTGATAAATTATTTTCTTCCTCTCTTGCACTTTTTTTCTAATATTTTTTTTTTGAAGATTACTATTTGTTATTTTATTTGATTGTATAACGAGAAATCATAATCATTCGTTATTTCATGGAAATCATCACAGAGAAAGATCACTTGAAAATGTTTTAATTCATGTAATTATGATAATTTTTTAAAATAAAAAAAAAGCCATATGTTTAGTTAATTTAGAAAATTCATTTCAATATATTTATATTTAATATTGAATTGAAAAATGTGTTGTTTGAATTAAATATTTATTAATTCTCAATTTGTAACTTTCACCTTTTCAGCTAAGTTGCCTATTTCAAAATGAAATAATTTAAATTTTTACAAAAAATTAGACTATTCTTTAATTTTGGATTTTTACTACAAGTAAGTTCCACCGCTCTTATAATTCTGACTTTAAAGTTGAAAAAATTCATTTATCACTAAATCCGTCACAATTTATTTGAAAGAATTTCAAAATTTCATCATTCCAATTTAACGTTCCAATAATTTTGAAAAGAAATTAAATTACCAAAAGGCAAGTTAAAGTGTTAATGTTTCATAAATGTTTTTGAAATAAATTCATTTTCCAATAAATTAAAAAAAAGACTAACTAAATTAGAGAAAGAGAGAGAGACAGAGAGGGAAAGAGAGAAAAAAAGGAACTGAGCAGATGACTTACTACTCATCGTCGATGGCAACCGTACCGTTCCAACACTTCAACGTTCGTGATGGATTGCTACAAATATTGTTGACAAGTTGTCGCCACCAACCAACATATGTTGTAAACTGAAAATTAAGAAAGAAAAACGATCACTCAAAAAAAACAATGTTTGTTATTTTATTGTTAAATTTGATTTAAATACTTAATATATAATTCACTGTTAGTGAAATGATATTGCTATTACCATTTATTAATTCCAATATTAAAAGTTAAGTTTGATTTGCTATTACCATTTATTAATTCCAATATTAAAAGTTAAGTTTGATTTGCTATTACCATTTATTAATTCCAATATTAAAAGTTAAGTTTGATTCTTTTGCAAGATTTTTGTCTAACAAAAATAAATTTTAACACAATTATTCCTTTTTGATTCAAAAATTTAACTTTACTCTACCATTACATACTCTTTTTTGAACTAAATTTTTCATTAATAAAATTGTCCACGAAGAGAGAACATTTTTTTTGCAGCAAATTCAATAAAAGAAAAAAGAAAACAGAAATTTATAATCATTTAGAATTTTGCTAAAATTTCAAAGCGCTATGCATAAATTGGTTGGATGGATAATTTGATGAAGACAAAAGGAATGATTGATTAAAGTAGTCAATTAATTTACTGTGAGTAATTGATGGTGGCAAATTAATTTCAAAATAAAAGTTTAAAAAAAATAAGCCATTTAAATTACAAAAAAAAAATCCCACTTCTGAAATTAAATTATTTAAATGTTTCGGTGCTGCTCATCTTCATTATGTTAGCGGCTTATTTTCTGAACCGCATCAATGAATGAGCGATGGGCAATTATTTAACTTAATTTTTTAATTATTCAATTATTTTACTTTAATTTGTTTTTTTCAGTTTTCTTTAGCTTAAGCTTAAAGTTAAAGTTTCATTAACCACTACGTTTGTATTTACTTAAATGGATTAAATTTATGCTCGCAATGAGTTATCGCTAACTGTACGATCATATAAATTACAATTTAAACAATCTTTCAAAAATTTCCTTTTCTTATTCTTCTAACGTTCTGTCTCTTTTTGCATTTTAACAAATGAAATTTGCTGAAAATTTAAAGTAGAGAAAAGAATGTTTTGTTATTTAAAATTAATTTATAAAACTTCACTGCTAATTTATTTCCATTTGTCTTGAATTTTGTCGTTTTTTTTGTGTTTTTTTTTGTTTTTTTAAAAAGCCTTTCTTATTTTTTGTGGTCTCATTTTTTACAGAATCGTTTTTTTTTCATTAAAAATCTGAAATTTTCAATCACTTTGGGAAATTATTATAGCAAGCATACGGGTAGTAGAAGTTATTTACTGTCATATTTTAAAATTAGCTTGAAATTCAAAGTACTTTTGCTGTGTAAAAAAGCACATATTGTCGGTTTTTTTCAAGGAAAAAATTTCGTTTCTTTTTCTTTTTTGTTCTATTTACACAACATTTGTTTGTGTTACATCATTTCTTTGCCACTTTTTAAATTGAAAATTTTACGTGCAACACGTACAATAAGTCATTTCTGGGAGGAAAAAATATGAAGCACGAAATTTTCCTTCCTAATTTTAAATTTTAAAATTTATTTTTTTAGAGAAAAAAATTTTTTTACTCTTTTCTTTCTATTTTAGGATATGTTTAAGCGCCACACAAAATTACGAATTTATTAAATGAATTTAAAAGTCACAAACCCATATTTCCTTACGATTTCTTTTTTCTTACCTGCCGAATCATAAATACAACTCGTCGCTGTACCGGATCCGGTTTTTTATAGTCCAAATGACGAATGTTGTCGGATGTTTTAGCAAAACTAATTCGACCACATTTCCTCAACACTGTTTTAGCGATTATTGGAGCTTGAATTTCCATTGCATATGAAACAGATCGTATGATGCCTCTTTCAAGCTAGAACGAAAAAACTAGACTTATCTTGGGAATGCTCATAATTAGCTACGACAAATTAATTTTGCAACTAATCAATAATTCTCATTACTATCAGATAATTGCTAAAAAGCATCTTTAAATGACAGTTAATTGATAATAGAAATTAAAATGTGTAATTTTATTTGCGAAAAGATTTTCAACCTACTTCATTAATAAAATGATGGAAATTACAATCTTACCCTATCTAGTCCAGTATGAGGTATTTAATGATTTTACAACTCTAACTATTTGCCTATATTATTTGCTACGAAGAATTTAACAATTCAACTTGAGCATGAAATGAACAAGAAAAAAAAAGCTATCAGTGAAATTAAAATAATCCTTTAAACAAAAAAACAAAACAGCACTTCGCAAAATATTAACAGACAGCTGAAAAAAAAAATTGATAAAAAACTTAATTAACAATATTCATTTTCAGACATACCTCAACGAAACCTTTATCAAAATTAACAGTTAATTTTTCCAAAATTGATATGAAACTATCCCAGTCACTTGCGCCATCACGTAAACACTCATGCACCTCACGCTTGCAATCATCACTGCAGTAGCCTTCTCCTCCGGTCATCCTTCCCTCTTCATCCTCCTCCTCCACCTCCTCCTTCACCTCCTCCTTCAGCGGAATGCAAATTGTTGCACAATTTGTTAGCGTCACTTCGTGCTTCGTTACGCATGAGTTATTAGCAATTTCAATTTCCATAGCTAATCTGAACGGTGAAGAAAGGCGAAATACTGCTAACAGATAAATTTTCAATTATAATTAATTTTTATTCCATTTATACTAAAATTAACAGTTACTTTTTAACTGCAAATTTAATTTGATATGAAATGTTCCCAATCACAAAATGTAAATTTCATCGATAAAATTTTTGATGTTTTTTTTTCCTCGCACTTCTTATCACAATTGGTAGGAAGAGATGATTTGCTAGAAGATAGTCGTGTGGTACTTCCGTGCTATATGTTTATGAGATCTGATAATTAAACAATAATTATTTCTTTTATCATAATTGATAAAATTAAGCGGTATTTCTTTTATCATATTCGGTGACTAGCTGGAACAGTAACTCGTACTTTATCCTATCTGATAATGCGACAATTGTGATTGTTTGCAATTCATCATCACTTACAACACTTACAGAAACGTGAACTGTAAGAGACGTGAAAAGTAACCTGTGCAACTTATCGATGGTACTTTCGATGAGACGATATTTCATGACTGTTTGCCACAAAATTACACTAATCTTCATTGGTTCCATTCCGAAGAAGGCTTTCCAAAACGGTGAATTATCATGCAAGCAATTAGCATACGACTGCGACACTGATTTGCATGGACCCGTCGTCATGCACAAAAATGTTGGTGGCACAAGTTGCATGAAGAATCTCTCCACCATTTTTTCAATTTCATTCCCCACTTGTTGTAGTGAATTATCCTCCTGTTTGCTTTTTTTTTTTGAAAGAAAGGAAGAAAGAAAAAAAGAGAGAAAATAATTTTGGTAAAATTTTAAAATTTTGCAATTCTAACTCTCTCTCTCTCTCAAAAAAAGAAATCTTAGATATGCAATGAAATTGCAACAAATTATTGCTTTATCGGTAAAAAATAAAAATTTGTTAAGTAAGACTGGGAAATTTTTGCATTTGAAATAAAATGAAGAATGTGTTACATTAATTAAGTGCTTAGTTAATTAAATAAATAATTGATTGATCACAGAGTATTACATGTAACTCTCACTTGTAGTGTGTGTGTGTGTGTGTGTGTGTGTGTGTGTGTATGTTACAGTTAAATTTCACTAAAGTAAACCGTTGTGATGAGGAGTTGAACTCGAATACCATCGATCAGTGCACTGATCGAATCGATCACGGACGATTGGCTGAACAAACGAGGAAAATACTTTGACATTTCCTCAAACAATTTCCATCGACTTAATTCAATGAGATATGTAATTTCTGCTAAAAATTTCAAATCAATAAATGATAAAGTAACTTAGTAAATATTCACATAAAATTATTCTTATAATAATAACAATAATAATGAAATAATAATTAATAGCAATAATAATTAGCAGGAATAATGGTAACAATAACAGTAATAATAGTAACGAGTAACAATGATAATTAATTAATAGTAATGATGATCATCAAGTTGGTAATCATCATTTCTTTTGTACTTGTTAAATACTAATTAGCACTGAGACAGTGATAATGAATAAACAATTGATTGTGTGTTTTAAGTAAGCACTAAAACTTTCACATTTGTAGATGGTAGGCAGTTAGCAATATCAGATCAATGAATGTATTTGCATATTTATTTATTATTTATTTCAGTATATATTTTTACTAAGAAAAACAAAGTATCAACGAAGACAACAAAATCCGCCTGTTGGTGAGAATTCACAAATTTCAAATTCCTAAACTCTTATCCTGATTACCACCAGCATTTTGTTTCTAATTAATTAATTTGCGCAAAAGGAATGCTTACCGTTAATGTGATGCGTAAGAGCTTGCAATGTGCTCACAATTCGAACTGTTGAAATTTTCAACAGTAGCAACAAATATTCATCTCGTTTTTCAAAATTTCCAACCTTTTCCTCACACAAACAATTTCGCTCTGTGATCGCTTCAGTCAAATCACTCAGCGTTATCACTGTCTTATCATTCGCCTCAAAAGAAAAGCAAAAATTATCACCGCGCTGCTTTGCACATCAAAGATTGGAAGTGAGAAAGGGAAAGCCTCCAATTTATTTTGCAATAGAATATAATTAATAGAAATTTTAATTGGTTATTTTGTCAATTGCTTCTCCCAATTTGCTATATTCCCTTTAAATCATTACTGAGTTATAAATCTTTCAATTTTTATGTTTAAAAAATTTGCAGAAAGCATGACTACTGTTGAGATGTGTAGGTGTAAAACGATTAGGTAATGATAAGTTATTACTGATCATCAAAATATTACTTATTATATATTACTTATTATCAAATTTTTTTAAGTAAATGCTATTTGTTGGTTGCAATTATTAAAAATCAAACAAACAACTAAACAAAATGACATATTAATCAATGGCTGTAAATTAGTGAAACTGAGAGAAGCTAAGCAAGCGATTGGATCAAATTTTAAGCTGAAAGAATTAAGGGAAAAGTAGCAACAAATAGTTGATAGACCTGTACGGCTGTTGTTGATAACGATGATAAAATAATGATAATCCAACTGATCATCGTCAGTGATTGTGATAAGTGGTGATAAGCGAAGGGATCGCCGTTCGATTGGTGCGGAAAGTGCTTCCTGATAATGTGAATTGTCCGTTCAGTAATGAAGCAAATATTGTTCCGCACAGAAACTTCCCAATTTCTCTCCTCTTTCCGCCCTTCAACAAATCAGCTATCTTATCAGTGATAAGCAGTAATGATGATTCGTTGCTCATTGCCAATCAGTAAGTGATAAGTAAAGAACTAATAAGTATGGATGACAATAAAGCTAATAGAAATGAAGCGTCTGCATGCACACATCACACGTACGTACGCATACACACACGCACGCGTACACCTGAAATTTTTTATAATTTATATCCACACGTTACACACACACACCTGAAATTAGTTGTAGCTTACATTCATACGCACCCTAAAATTATTAATTGTTTGGAAGAAATTAGCAAATTCATGAAAGCGAAAAGTTAATTCTACATGAAACTTAACTTATAGCATAAAATGGAAATAATAAAATTGCAAAAAAGCTAGCCTTATTAGTTACATTTAATTGATGATTTCAACAAATTAAGAATTTATCACTAATAGCGGCGTTGTTTCGATTTTTAAAAGGGAAAAAAAATTGCCGTGAAAAACAAAAAGAAATTCAATTTTCAGCCTTAATTTTCTATTCCCAAATTATCCATTTATTAAAGTAAATGTTAAAGTTTTTCGTTTTTCACTTTTTTTTTCAGTGAAATAATTTGTCAAAATCTTTTTGTGTTTTCTAACAAGCGTGACAATCATTCTTCCAGCTTGTAAACATAAAAGTAATTGCGATTTTTTTTTTAAATTGTCAAATTTTTGGAATCTTTTTTTTTTCTGCAAATTCCTACAAAAGTAAGTGCGATTTTTTTTAAATTGCCAAATTTTTGGAATCTTTTTTTTTTCTGCAAATTCCTATTAATCTAGGCAGAACACTGTTAAGTTGTTTGCTTAGATTGATATTAAATTGATAAGAAGTCGAGCTGGCATTTTCTTCAAAAACAGTCTCAAATATTAATCGAAAAATTTTTCTCACTTTGAAAATTCGTCAAAAAAAACTTCGTATGAATTTGCACTGTTTTCCTCTCGCCCTTTCATTTCATTTTTTTTATAAATTTGGCCAAAATTTAGCTGACAGGAATTGTCTCAATGTTTCTTTTTGCGGAAAAAAAAAAGACCAAAGTAAAGTACATGAAAGGTAGGAAGAAAAATGTTGTACATTTGAAAGGGAAAAAATTTCAAGTATCCATTGACGTCATCGAATTAACTTTAGCTGTTACGCAATCCGACTTTGGTAAATATTTGATCAAATGGCGCACCATCTCACTGACAACTTTCCGCCCTGATTTACAACTTACCAAAACGTCCTCCTTCAACTAACAAAATTTCAATGAGTTAACAATCGTAGCATTGTCTTTCACAGCCACTGATTAATGATACGATGACTAACAAGTAACGAATATGTCCAACTTAAAATACAACCAAAAAATTAAGTAAAATGAAAAAAATTGTAAAATTTAAAATTTGAAGAGAGAAAAAAAAAAGAAGAGGAAAGCGAATTAGACGATAATTTTCATCCAAATCTACCAAATCACTATTTCACGTTTACTTCACATTAAAGTGGCGTCATCGTGTCGTCCGATCTCACTGACATTTATCCGCTGGAAGTGGATGACACTGCTATCATCAACCTCAATCAATGATCCATCATTAATTTGAGGTTTGAATTTACGATTGTTTGTGAGAAATTCGATAATTCTAATTATTTCTCGTATTATCATATTATTAGCATAAAAAAAGCTTTGTTCGAAATTTGAAAATTTATAATTCACCTTTTTTTTTGTGTAAAATATGACAGATACTATCACTAAAAAAAGGGATATTTCATTACTATTATCATTTCAGAAATTTTTAACATTGTAAATTGAAGAGCTGAAAGTTAAACTTTTATCGTTTCTAACCTGTTTTACGCGAATGCAAAAGATCTTGCGCCAGAAAGTATGACGAGTAACTAACCTAAATGAATAAAGTTTTCATTTGCATATTTTTCATAACGTAATCGTCACGTGCGCTTGCAATTACGCAATTACGCTTTTTACATGAGCAAAATTCAAAATTATATCTGACAAAGAACAGCAACATTATAATGAAGCAAATTTAATTTAGATTTTTGTGAAGAAGTCAAAGTATGGAATTAGCTTAATGAAATAGTCCCAAAAAATAAGCCATTATAGTTTCATTAAATTTTAATATCTGATAAGCTTGTAATTATTACTAATAACAAGAACAATAATGATAAATAATAGTAGTACAATAACTAATAACAATAATTAGTAATAGTAATGATGATGATAAGGATAATAGCAACAGTGCTAAAATCATATAAGGAATATGCAAAAATTTAGAAAAAATTTAATTAATGAAAAGTTTTCGTTCATTTCACCTCCTTCACCCTCTTACATTTGATTTTGTTAATTAAGAGATTTGCAATGAAAAGTACTGAAAAGAGAAAAAAAATGTGCAAGTCTGAGAGACTATCTTCTTTTATTTCTCAAAGAGTAGAAGGACAAAAAAGTTTTCTCTTTCACTGCCTCTCTCATTTAAGCGTCATCTCTCCGCTGCTTACATAACTTTTTTTTTTTTAAAAAAAAAAGGAAATCAGTAAATTATCAAATATTTGTGTGGAAAGTAATTTTTAATCGAATTCCCGCTTTTTCATCTTGAATTATTCCACTTCAGCTATGCAGTTAATTGTTCAATTTTTCATCCGTTCCTATCCAAATATTTTGAAATTTTATAATTAATTATTTTTGTGGAGTAGTTCAACGTACAAAAATATATAAAGTCTTTTCATTTACTGGACGTTAGACAACTGCATCAATGATAATTTAAGCAGTTGTAAATTTTCAAGAATTTTAAATTCACTTCTGAACTCGTCGATTGTTAAATACTAAATGATTTAGAAGCTGTAAATTGTTTGCTTATGAAAGAGAACAAAATTTAAATAATTTTCTTCAGTTCTAAATTTAATTGTGGACGTTCATTAGTTGATGACAATGGATTGGATCAGAATGTTTAATTAATTCACAGCGTATCCTACGTCTCATCTTCCGTTCGGAATCCTATCTATCATCGAGAAAGCACGTAAAAGTTCTTATTAAATTATTCGATTATTTTATTTATTTGAGTTTTATATTGAATAGCGCATTAAATCATCGTCCGTGATTCTTTCACTCTAATGGCAGAATAGAATTTTTTCTTTAATTTTTTTTTTAAAAAAAAACAATTTATCAAACTGTTTTTTCTGTGAAAAAAAGATACTTGCGTAACAAAAAAAAAATGTTTCAAATATGTTTTTGGTATGTATTTGTTGCAAACAACACATAAGTATGAGCGTAAGCATAGCACATTCAATTGCACTCATGAAAAGCAGAGAGAGAGAGAGAGAAAGAGAGAGGGAGAGAGGGAGAGAGGAGAAGAAAATGAGAAAAGAAGTGATGAATAAGGTGAACATGAAATAAAACTGGTCTCCACCATGTGTAAAAATTTCTCAACAAAAGAAAAAAAAAGTAAAGCTAGGAATTTGATATGTTAAATAAGTAAAACTGCAACTCATTCTGTTTGAAGCAAGCAACGATTGCGGCCTTTTTTCCCGAGTCTTCCGGGAGTTTTCAAATACACCAGAGAAATTAGAGTTAGTACTATTATCATCATTATTATTATTTAGTTCCCCATAAAACATGTAAATGCAAATGAAGAAAATTAATTTCATTTCCGTTTTTCCCTTCTGCTCATTTTTTTTAAGTTGCAGCACGGATGGAACAATTGAAAGAATGGAAAAAGTTAAAATTTAAAAATTCATTTAATGAATTGAAAGTGACAAATTCTTGAAAATTTCCATTCCTCTGAGTAATTTTCTATGTTGTTGTCGAAGACATTTGTATATGAGCAAATAAAGCAACACAAACCTAGTGGATACTGTACCGTTTTGTCACAGTCTTCAGTGATGCCTTTTTGTTGTTGTTGTTGCTGTTGTTGTTGCTGTTATTGTTGTTGTTGTTGTTGTTGTTTTTGTTGTTGTTTTTGTTGTTGTTTTTGTTGTTGTTTTTGTTGTTGTTTTTGTTGTTGTTTTTGTTGTTGTTTTTGTTTTTGTTTTTTCTTCCTTATTTTGTTGTCCAGTTGATAAATTAAAAGTAACAGTAAATTTAAAATTTTTTTTTACATCCAATTTATTATTATATTGCACAAGACAAACAGTTTGAATTATTTCACAGAAGCACAGTACATTGTGTTAAAGAAATTTTTTAGCATTAAAGGAGTTCACTTGACACAACGCATTATCGACGTGCTTCTTGAGGTTGCCGATGAGGCACGTGAGGATGCTCACTTTTACGTTGCATATGGCGTAACTTAAATATCATTAATATATCTCAGTGGAGAAAAAAAAGAAAGCACAAGAATAATTGACGTCTCGAATTTCAAATTTGCTTTGCCTTTTGTCTACCGCACACCATCACGAACAAACCGAACTGTTCAACTAAAATGAAATATTGCACTAAAGTGAAATGAGGAAATTAGTGAAATTCACCGGAAAACTTTCCGCTTATGATCGCTTTTTTCATAAAAGTTTCCGCAAACAATGGGCCAATAATGTGATGTTCTATGCATAAAAGTACCTTTTTGATGGAAAAATAATCTGATTTGAATGAATAAAATCTGATACACACACGCACACACACACATACACACACACACAGACACACACACACACACACACACACACACACACACACGTACAGACACATGCAAAAATTAGCTTTCCAGAATCTTCAAACATATACTTTTAGGATCACAAAGATTGTTAGAAGAGAAATTTGGAAGCGCTTCAGTGCTCAGTGCTCAGTGATCATTTTTTTGTTTTTACTTTCGAACTACTCCGTTCCATTCAAAAGGATTTCAATAAAATAGATTGAAAAGCGCCTCGTTTTTTTCTTCTCACCGACCAGTCATACTTCACGTTAACACACACTTTCGCCACACCATCACTTCCATTCAACACTCAACTTCTTCTCGCTGATTTTTCCGGAAGAACAGGAAAGAATTGATTGTACAATGAAAACGAATTCTTTTTTGAAGTCTTAATTCATTGCTAAAATTTTCAAAAGGATATATTATTAGCAACCGCTTTTTTTTCCATTGAAACATAAAATTCTTTTGAATGTGAAAATAAAATTTTATTCTAACTTATGCTTGTCTTCATACCCGCTTGGAAGCAATAAAAGGAGCGGAAAAATTCCTCCATCAAACAATGCCACCAAAAATCGTCTATGTCCGCTTGCACGTGTGACGAGAGGTCGTTAATTTCGAACTAAAATTTCCACCTAATGTCCATGTCTCCTCACCGACTTCTTCTTGGTGGGCCAGCCTAGAAAGGTTGTTACTGTAGTAGCTCTATTGTAGTTGGCATTAATTTCACATATCTCAACAACGTAACTCTTTTAAACGAACATTTCATGTTGACTTTAGTTTCTCTTCACTTTCTTCTTTTTAGACCGATAATGTGGCATAAGACATTTTGCCTTTTTTCAATCTTTCTCACATTCAATGCATGTAAGTCTTCCACGACTGCATTTACGTAAACTTCGTTTTTGTCAGAATTGAAGCTGTAAATTTAAAAGTTCACTGTTGTTAAGCTCAATATTTTTGCAATTCAAAACTCTGCAAAGCTACACAAAGTCATTCAGTTAAAAAAAAAGCCATTCTAGGAAATTGTTAAAATACACATATAAATATTGCAAGTCGGTAACTGTGAAAAACATGGCGGTAATTTGCATTTTACAGACTGTCAAAATTTGAAATGCAAACCGGGATACCACTACAACAAAGTGACAGATGCATGTTACAAGGTTAGTGGAATTCAATAAACTTCGATTCGAACTTTGCAAATTACTTCTTTCTTCTGTTGAACAATCAGAACACACAATAGCACAATAGCATATCATAAGACAAACTTAACTCATTTGAATTGAATGCTTCTTTTTTTGAATATTTCCATTTTGCATTGAATGTACTGGCATCATTCCCATCAATCACACTGCTAGCTTACGTACGAAATATTTGAATATTTGAAATGAATATTTTCAAGAATTTATCTGATGAATTATTAAGCAAAAAAAAAACAAAAACATTTGCTAAAGCCATGCTTCACATGATTGCTAGCGCATAGAATTTCTGTAAAACTGTGCAAGTTAATGGCAGAATTTCCGTTGCAATGAATTAATAAAACGCGGTTGCAGGTGTACGTGACAACTGCAACGAATTTCACGGAAGTGGTACACGCAGCTTCCCTTTGCGAGCTAGAAAATGCTATGATAGCAAGCATAACTTCAAGAGCTGAAGCGAATTACCTCTACGGTATGCATGCTAATAGGCATACAAGCGCGTATCAATAAAGTAATTACCGTAGAATACTTAACTTGTAGTAGATGCTGCATCATCAATTAAGCAAGCGACACTGTAAAGTGACAGGATGCAGCTAGTAATATCTTACAACAAGCGTAACGCATACTGCAACCTGAATTATGCAATTAATCCTCAAGTGATACTGTAACATTTTCAAAGAGATACTGTGATAAAATATCCAAAACACGGCAAAGTGAGAGGTACTATAATAAGCAATTCTGTAAGTGACACAAAGTAATATTTTGACAAAAGTGATAACTGTATTGATAGAATACCTTATGTTCGGCTTCGTATAAACTTTACCTGAGGAGTTATGCATTCAACTTCATTCCTTATCATATATTGCTTTCAGACTTGGCACCTCAATGGTCAAATACGAGAAGGAAGCAAGAATATTTGACGAAGATACGTGGTACGCACACGTGGAAAGATGAAACGATAAATGAGTATCAAAATTGGTCAACTACAGAAGAGCTCAGTTACACCTGCGTAGAAATTAATCCAACAACAGGATACTGGAAGAAAATTCCATGCGGCAACCATGAAAGTGACCACAACGTTGTAATTATTTGTCACGTACGTCCCACTGTCTTGCGAAAGCAAAAATATGGCGTTAACGCTTTAAGAAAGAAGCGTTCAGTAACGCATCAGCCAAGTGAACGTCCTCAGTTCGAAAAACTACCGTATCAATCAACGCCTGATCTATCGTTCGGGACATCTGCACCAATGCCAAGTGAAATCATCACGAAAGCAGCCGTTGAATTCGAAACACCATCTTATCCATTAACGTCCGATCTATTGATCGCGACATCTGTACCCATGGAAAATGAAGTCACCACGAAATTGGATTTTGAATTTGAAACGTCACCTTATCCGCCAACACCTACCTGATCTATGAAACGAGACATCCGCAACCATGCCAAATGAAGACGCAACAGAATTAAGCGTTTAAATGAAAGCGGATGGTATCTGGGTATTTTGGGACACTTTGCCGCCACCTAATTCACAATCGTTGCTTACTGTCAATTCTTTATGTTTGAATTGTGAGACAATATTTTAAATGAATAATTTGGCGCTTTGCCTAACTTTAGCAATTGAAGCAAAATGATAAAAAATGGTTGAACTTAAAATACACATGTAGCATAGCATATTCCTCGTCAAAAATTATCCTTCTTTTTAGGGTTCTTCTCAGACAATGTGCGCCACATTCTTGTTAAAGTATTTTAGCGCAAAAAAAAACCCCCGTCACCCACGCCAAATCTCTTTGCACCTGTAAAACGAACGAATTCATGACATTCTTCACATAGAGATAGAAGCTGAGCAGCATCGTTATCGGTCATTGCTCAGAGGTCTTCCAGTAATTGCTGAAACTTTGCTTCTTCTAAAATTTAAATGAACCGCAACAAATCATCGTTTGGATGATTGATTAGCATAATCGATCGTACACTTCGAGCTGAATGAGTAGCGCGTGTGATTTTACTGAAATATTTGCGCCGTTGCAACGATGTCCACTTTTTTTTACAGTATGCATTTACCTTAAGTTGTGAATGGTTGGAGAAACCTTGTTGGTTGAACAGTCGCCTATTTATGCAGTCGAAGATCGGTATGAGTGACTAATTAGTTTATTCCTTTTGCAGTAGTGGATAAGTGCTATCTGTGATAGTTAGGAAATAAGCAATACTGGAATAGTGGAAGTACTTGTTGTGATAGAGTGATGTGAGATACGGTTTGGTTGCAATCAATTAGGAAGTAAGCGTAGAATGGATTAGGAGTTGCAGTTAGCTGTTGTCGGCCCTTCATTGTTGACTAACCGACTGAGTGACCCACTCTGATGGACTCTCTCGGACTACGATGCTCTCCAGGTCCAACGATCCGGATGTAATAGATGTGCGTAGGTGTAGGAGTGGCCTATCTAATTATCACAATCTTAGAAGTTAATTACAAGTAAATGAGAGGTCAACAGGGCCTTGCCTTCAACAATCAATGAGGTTGAGGTTAAATTGGCCGGCATCTTGAAATGAAATGCAAATGACAAAGTAACAAAGGTTATGCGTGCAGTTACTTCGGCGGTGATCGAGTTGAATTGCGAGCTGTATAGGGTCAATATTGAACATCGCAAAAGACTGACCAGTTGTAAGCCAATGAAGTAACCGATGACTTAACCTTACCTGCGCTATTTGGCGATATGACGAACAATTTCAATTAATTACATTCAAGGGTTGCAAGGTTTTCAATTATTCACACTTTTGCTATGGACAATGAGTGAGGAATGTAAGTGTTAAAATCTACTCAAATTTAGTTTTTGCGGCTACAAACAAAGAATGTGAGAAAGTAGTGCGATTCGCAGCTAAGACACATTTTGGTGAAGAAACGTATCAAAAATTATGTATGAAATTTTTGAAAATTTTTTGCTAATTCATTGGAAACAACAAGCATTTTCATGCATTTTTTCGTTTTTTTTTTACAAAATCCTCAAACATATTTTGAACTTAAAGCAGCAAACAATTGCTAGAAGGCAATTAACGTTCACTTAATTAACCTTTTTTTTCTGCTTTTGTTTTCGATAACTCTCATTTAGCACAATGCAATAGCAATGAGAGATAATTTAATTTTTTTCTTTCAAATTTTCACGCTTTTTTCTCCTATCTTCCACTGCATTAATCCTTTGCCAATTCTCTTCCTTCTTTTTTTTCCTTCCATTTTGAAAAAGTAAAAGATAGGTGAAATTTCAGGTATCACTCGTTTATACGTGCCGACAAATAAATAACCAATTCATTGTGTAAAATGCTTAAGTAAGGATCAGTTCAAGAAATTAGCCATTGTTTTAATTTGCAGTACATTGTGCTTTTGAGTTACGTGCGAGTTAGACCAAAAATGCGCTTTGGCATTGTGATTTGCCGCCACAAACTATCGTGTAAGTAAGATTCATGACTGAAATTACTTCAACTAAATGATCCATATTTTCAATGCTAATGATAGAACTATTTTGAAATTTTTTTTTATTTCAATCTTAACTTTATATCTTTTTCATGTATGCAAATTTCATGCAGAATATTTAACATGCATAAAGATAGAAGCATAAATACTGTCTGAAATGGTGCAAATTTATTTTCGTTTTTTAATATTTTGTATAGGTTGCAGGTATACATAGCAAAATTTATTTCATTAGATATCTTCCACATAATTTAATGTTTGTGTATTCCAGTGTGAAAAGATATCTTTTCAAAGATATTAATTAAATGGAAATTTGTAGGGATGTTCTGCTCTTTAATTTGCACCAGTAATTTTAATAATTTCTACTATGCTAGTTTTATCAATACAAATTAGGTGCTAAAAATTGTATAAAGAAAAAAATAATAATGCTAATTAATTTGACTTATTATTTCCACCTGTCTTATTCATTTTTGCAGGAAAAAGGAAGCAACTGAAGATTAACAATTTGAAGGAGTAATTTTGTAAAAAACAAAAAATTATCCATTTGGCGAGATGTTGAACGAAAATGAAGTAACTCAAAAAACTGAAATTGAGGAATCAAAAGTTAGTGTTAAAATATCTGCAAAATGTATTTACATTTTAAAATCTACCGTAAATGGATAATTCTAATGAAACAGAGAAGTTATTTGGAAGAGAACTTCAAATAATTTATAATTCAAATTTGCATACATCTCTCTTATAAATTAGCCAAGCCTATCAAACACGAATGCTTTTTTTTTTGTTTATTTATTTTTGCTTTTTTTGCAATAATGCAAAATTTCGCTTTAAAAAAAAATATTCTTCCTTTGAAATAGACTTTCTCTTAATTATTCAAACTTTTTTCCTTTTTTTTTGCACTTCCTCTTCGGTGTATAATTTCTTGAAATTTATCCCTGAATTTTAGATTTTGAAAAGACAAACTATTGAACTATTGCATTGTTAGATTGTGTAATTTGCATAATATTCTTTCTTTTTTTTCCGTGTAATCTTTCCAAAAAAAAGGTGTGTTTTTCAGAAAATTATTAAAAGAGGTAAAGGTAGTGCTCCACTGAAGGAAGGTTCTACCGAGAGAAAAGTTTGACATCATTTTATCACTTTTTTTTTCCCCCCCTCAATATAATTTTTGAAGGAAGAAAAATGATAAAAAATTTTTATTAAATTAACATCTTTTCATTCTTCCCCCCCCCCTCTCTCTCCCTACCTCTCACTCTCTCTATCTCGCTTCTCTCTCACATTTTTCCTTTCAGCTAGTTTTGCGAGAATTAATTAAAAAGCATTTGTTGGCTGGCTCAACACGAATGGAGTACGAACTACCGGACCTTCATCAATTATTAACCATGGCAAAAGCATCATTTCAAAAACTTCCAACATTAGTGGAAGTACCATGTCCAGTTAACATTTGCGGTGATATTCATGGACAGTACGGCGATCTGATGCGTATTTTTGCCGTACGTTCGTTTCACACTGTCGTCGTCATTTTCCGTTTCCTTTTCCGGTCATTTTTAAGTGTCACAACAAATTGGCTCACTAAAAATACCTCTTTTTTTCAAAAAAAAATGAACAATTTAGAAAATTATCATTTCACACTGTCGTCGTCATTTTCCGTTTCCTTTTCCGGTCATTTTTAAGTGTCACAACAAATTGGCTCACTAAAAATACCTCTTTTTTTCAAAAAAAAAATGAACAATTTAGAAAATTACTTTAGTTTTTATCATCAAATGAATTGATATAGTACGAATGTTATGTTGTAGAATGAATAACCTTATAGCTGCTTTTTTTTTGATATTTTAAAGAGGTAAGTAATGATAAGTTTTGCATTATTTGAGCATTTATTCGCTTGAGCTAACAAAACGCTACGTACGACGTACGACAACACCACGTATTACTTCCGTTTATTTGCACCTTTCATTAAGTCCAATTCTTCATCTATTAGTTTTAGTTTTTTTTTTAAGTTCAGGTCAATGAAGCGTGTAGTTCAAATGAAGGAATATAATGCAATCATTGATTTGTAATAGAATTATAAATTGATTTTAAAATCGATTCAAATTTTTATTAAATTTTGATTAAAATTCGACTTAATTGTAAATTAATTGAAGAATTGCATGAAAATTTAGTCGTGTGGTTTACCATTCAAAGTGCGATATCTCTTCCTGGGTGATTATGTTGATCGTGGTAGGCATCCACTGGAGGTGATAGTGCTCCTTTTGGCGTGCAAAATACAATTTCCGAAATTCGTTTTTCTACTACGTGGGAACCATGAGTTATTTCACATTAATAAGTTTGTTCCGATTTTTTTTTTAAAAAAAAAAAAACAGTTATTTCATAATAGATTTTGATCACGGCTTATACGTGCAAGTCTTACGATATTTCTGCTAAGCCTATCAGGTGATACTGTTTTTAAACAGTTCGTTGAGGACCATCCTGTAAACAGTTCTCAATGTTCTCTTGTAGATGAATCAGTAACGAACGTTTCATTCATTGACTTCTATATGATTTACATTCATTCATCTCTCTCTCTCTCTCTCTCTCTGATAATTCTTTGCGAAATAATTAGCTTAAACTAATTAATTTAAAAAACAATAGAACGTATGGCTTCGCAGCGGAAATCAGGACGCGTTATCGTATCCAGGCTGATGCGCAAGGTTTATACAATCATTTCAATGAAGTTTTCGCCGAAATGCCATTAGCGGCAATTGTTGCAGGAAAAATATTATGCATGCATGGTGGACTGTCACCAGAATTAAACTCTTTAAACGATATTAGAAATATTAAAAGGTTATAAAATTTCATTTCAAATTCAAATTTGTAACATTTGATTGAGTTTCACAACTACATGTTTAGAATCATTTCCATACAACAACGCAAGCTTCCTGAAGTATAAAGTTGATTGAATTGCATTTCGCTTGTTACGTCTAAATTAGGATTTGCTAATGTTTTATTTTCTTTCTAAAAGTTACAAAGTATTGGAAAAATTTTTCTGCTGTTAATTTACAAAACGATGGAATGGAAAAAAAAAACAAAGAAAGTTCCTATTTTTTCCTACAGCTACGTGCTTTCAGGCCATTGAGAATGGTAAAAGGTTTGGCGCAGGATTTGCTTTGGGCAGATCCTGAAATTGGCGCAAAAGGTTTTCAGAAAAATCAAATTCGTGGTGTTTCGTGGGTTTTTGGTGAAAATGCTGTTTATGAAAAAATCAAGCAACTTGGCATTGATATGGTTATTCGAGCGCATCAAGTAATTTGCATATTAATAAAGTTAGGCATTTGATTGTAGCAATTTCCTGGACATTTGTTTGTGAATAAAAAATTTTGCACTAATTAATTGAAGTTATCAGATAACAATTAGTTCATTCAAACAAACAATTATTAATGTTTGTAATGGAAATGTTCAGATGAGATAGATTTGCTACTTCAATATTATCGATTACTTACTTCATTCAACCTTATTTATGCAGGTTGTCGAATTTGGATATGCATTTTTTGCTAATCGTAGGCTTATAACTGTCTTCTCGGCTGCACGATATCATGAAGATCTGTGCAATTTTGCCGCTGTCGTTGTTGTTTGTTTTATCAAAAATATTAAAATTTATTTCGCAAACATAGCAATTAGATATTTTGATGAAACGATCATTTTTAACTTCATAATTTGATATAATTACCCTCTCTTTTCTCTCAGTTAACATTTTTTTTCTGTTAATTAAGCAAAAGTAGAATGTTTCAAATATGTCACAAATCATATTTCAGCAATTTAAGATAAAAGGAATTAAAATTTATTCGAAAATATTAACTATTACTGTATGGTTGAAATATAATTTGTAAGAAATAAAAAATTTTCGTTGAAAATGATAGGAATAGATGTAATAAATTAATGCATCGACTTCATTATCAAAAACAATACTCTCTTTAAAGTTTAAAAAAAAAGTTGAAACGTTTGAAAAGCCTAGGAAGTACAGTATCATTTTACTATTTCAGGTGGATAGCCATCTTGAATTATCATTCCTGCAACTTAAACCAAGCGAATATGAGCAACAACGAAAGGAGAAGCTCGTACCAACGGCTGATGTTGAAGAAGATTTAGAGGATGATAAAATTTGAGCATGATGTATACATCACACGCATACTGTAATATACCGTAACCAACAGCGTACTAATTAAGCGTTTGTTTGAAGTGATTCCAATCAATTCATTTCACTCAATGGCATAGGTGTTCAGGAGAAAAGTTTGAATTTCGCACAATCGAATTTAAATTTTTGTATGTAAAAATTGCATTCATTTCAAAAAATTCACACACGCACACTTCCTAGTTCAGTTCAGTGTAGAAAATTAAGTGCAGAAAAATTTGGTCAAACAAAAGAAGTGATAATAATTTCAAATTTTGGAAAAGTTAATAAACTAGCAATGGAGTGAATAAAAGAATGTAGTAAATTAAGAGAGACCTAGTAATTTTGTGCTATAACAAATGACTCTTTTTATGTTACAGTAGAAATGAGAAAAAATATATCGTATCAGCTAATTTCCAGTTAGCATGGAGAAGGAGTGAAAGAGTGAAAAAAAAAAGGAGGAGGAGGAGGAGGAGGAGAATTGTTGCAAAATGATGTTTGCAGCTATTAATCATTAAATTTTGAGAAAGAAGGAAACAAAACAGACAGTCTATTTTACTTTTATTTTTTCATTTTTTTTTGCAATGTTTCATTACAGTACTTTTTCACTCATTTCAAAAAGTTTTAATATTCTATAAAAAACTTGCTATATTGCATAAAGAAAAAAAACGGCTGCTATACACATATGTGAAAAATGAAAAATCAAAAAAACTCCTAAAAAATTGATGCGAGAAGACGGAAAATTACGGTACGCTTGATATTTGAGAATTAAACATCACTAAAACATTAATCAAATACTGCACACTTTTAATTACAAAATTTCGATGATGATCAAAATTAATTGGTTGATACATTGGAAAAAAAAAGCTTCCCTATTTTCCTTTCTCTACTGATTCGGAATGTGTTGCCCCACCTGAAAAATTTAATTTACATCTTCAGCTCGCTAATTGCTTGCTGTTTAGCAGTTTAATTTAGATTTAATGTTCAAGAAAGTGAACATTAAATAAAGTGATTGTTCAGTTGTACTCTAAATAAGTACATTTTCTTTCGCCCTCGCCCTCTCTCTCTCTCTCTTTTTAATCCTAACATAAAAAAATTCGAATGTTTCTGCATTATCAGTTTATCAGTAAGAAGAGATAATCAGTTTGATTACAAGAAATGGTTGACAAATTTCCTCACTCATAAATTAATCATTAATGAGACAGCATGTTGTTTTAAGTAATTAAGACTTTTAGGACACTCATCAGATATGTGATAATTTAACAAATTTCACGCATATTCCTTTAAGTGATAAAAATTTAATGCATATTTTTGGTATAAATTTCACAGCACTTACTTCAAACTATTTAAATAGAAAATATCGTTGAATTTAATCAAATTCATTAACTAAATTCGCTCGTTATCACTTAACTTACCCCAAAGCATAACATTCATCGTATCACCAACAATGTATATCAGCCATACAAGAATGCAAGATATAAAGAACATTGCGATAAATGCTATCACTGATAAATAATCCATGAATGGATAAAGCCAATAACCATTGAAATAACGCACTCCAAGAATGCTGGAAAAAAAACAATGAAAAAAGCAAGCAAAAAAAAAACCGAAGCGCTCGAAGTTATAAGTAAAGTAGTAGAAATGAGTTACTAAAAAAAAGTGTATGAGAAAAAATATATATATAAAGACTAATTTAAATTAATTCATTTAATTGATTAAATTAAATTCAACTAGATTTTGCTGTAAATTAAAAAGGAATGTTAAAAAGTCAAAAGTTAAGAAGAATCAAAAAACAGTTTTTTCTCTTTCTTTTTGAAATAATTACATATTAATTGAGTTATTACTTATTAAAATGATGCAAATTCTCTTATTGATCAATTCTACGTAGCAACAATTGTTGAGTAAATTAGCATATTAACTTACATGCAGAAGTAAAAGGATACGAGTGCAACGATCACAGTGCTACCAGTTTTACGTGTAGGTGCACGATGACACGTTAAAAGCGTATCAACCAGGATGAATGGTAGCGGTGCGGTATGGGTAATGTGATTGAGGAATGGTGGAATTAACTCCTCCATCCATTTTGGCATTACCAACGTTGGTTCCAACGCGTACAAAGACCAAAAAAGTAAACAGGTTGCCTGAAAAGTTGAAATTATGAAATGGAAGAAAATTACTTGTATATTTGATAATTTTATTAAATTTAAATTATAAAATTGATGCTAAAATTGTAAATCATTTATTCGAATATTGTTGTAGATATAATCCAATTAATGTAATTTATAATTTTATCATTAAATTAATGATATGATGGAAAGGCGTAGTAATTTCATCTGATATTCCACATTTTTGAAATTTTTTTAACAAGCAATAAATTGAAACATACTGCACCAACAGGTAAGACGCTTGTAAAATACATTAAATCGGAAATTCGATGAAGTTTTGAATCGCGCCAGTAACTTGGCGTCGTTGGATGCTTTTTGTGTGGCCCACGATCGGTTGTTTCACGTAACGTATCCATTAATGCGCAAACAAAACATATTACATAATACACTGTTTGTAGAACCTAAAATTAAGCTTAATTTAATAATTGCGATTGAAATTTCAATTTCCAACATTGTGATTGAAATTGGTGTGAATTAGGATTGAAATTTTGCAAAAATATCAAACTTCATACTATCATTTCCACCTTCTTTGCCTTGTCCCCCTCCGTTCTCCCACTCTTTTAAATTCATCCGTGATATTAAAATATTATTGACGTGAATTGACGCGTATTAATGATTGAATGTAATGGAAAAAAAAACTTCACTACCAGCGGCATTTCAAAAAAGAGGAGATAAATAATTAAAATTTACAAATTTCTGTAAATCATGAAAGTTCCTCAATAAACACACTGAAAAAACAATTCCGTGAATTTAGAACTTACATGATGAATTAAGTGAATTAATTCTAGATCACTAGGAAATCCCGCAAAAATATCATTCTTTAAAAATTTGATATCTTTTGCGATAAAGAATTAGATTGCTAATTGATTGGAAATTTTGCATCATAAATTTCATCGTAAAATTCTACGCCATCCCAAGCATGACGAAGACTGATACTATCGATTAACAATAGTGTAATTAGTTTAACTGTTTGTTTATGCAGACGCATCAATTTGGAACAACTGTATTCGAAGTTAATTCTCAAATTTTAAGTTCCACTTTTCCTCTTCTTTCGTGGCAAAGCTAATTTTTCAAGCTCACTTATATTAAATCATTTTTAGCCACAAGTGAAAACACAGTGCATCTTTTAATCGTATAAAATTTACGGGTAGAATGTGTATTATTCGATGCAATTTAATAATTTAAAAATACTTTTGATGAAATTAAGCTGCGCTATCAAAGGTGGAAAATAAAAAGGAAAAAATTTGATGAAATTAAATTGCATGAGAGAAAAAAAAAGTTAGACTAAAGCATTATTACTTCGTACAAAAATTTAATAATAATTATGATTGGATAATAATAAAATTTAATAATAATAATAATAATAATAATAATAATAATAATAATAATAATAATAATAATAATAATAATAATAATAATAATAATAATAATAATAATAATAATAATAATAATAATAATAATAATAATAATAATAATAATAATAATAATAATAATAATAATAATAATAATAATAATAATAATAATAATAATAATAATAATAATAATAATAATAATAATAATAATAATAATAATAATAATAATAATAATAATAATAATAATAATAATAATAATAATAATAATAATAATAATAATAATAATAATAATAATAATAATAATAATAATAATAATAATAATAATAATAATAATAATAATAATAATAATAATAATAATAATAATAATAATAATAATAATAATAATAATAATAATAATAATAATAATAATAATAATAATAATAATAATAATAATAATAATAATTTAATAATAATTATGATTGGATTAATGTTGGAAAATTGTATAAGTCTAATTTTTAAAAAATAAAAAAAAACGCATGGAAAACACTCACGTATAATTTTTTTTTTTTTGTTTTCGTTTCATCACATCACTTTCAAATTCTCATCCTTTCTTTCAATTAAATTAAATTTTTTAAAGTTAAAAAAGTTTAATAAAAGTATATGCCTACCAAATTGATCATTGTTAGCATCACAAGTTTGTAAATCCACCAGGAATGACCAATGCGTGGCATATAAAGGATATCATAGATAAGCGCGTATAGGAATACACCTCCCATAATGCCATATATTGTCACACGAAAAACACCCATCTAAAAATGTTTAATTTTACTAATGAAATTTCATTTGCATTTCACATTAACGATGTTAATTAGAATTGCTAAATGCATATATGAAAGTATTGAAATTGCAAAATACAGAAAAGGAAGAGGAAATTTTAATTTAAAAAAAAATATTTCAAACAAAACGATGAATGGCATTTTTATGCAATTAGTTTAATTTTTAACTGATTTGTGATGGAAAAAAAAAGGGAAAAATATATCAATACACAAAATTTATGCATAATTACTTTTATACACAATTAATTTTTACATAAAATATATAATATATAAAATTTGGGCATTCAATATATAATTTTATTTAAATAATATAATATAATTGATTTTAAATCATTTCAACTTCTCTTTTATTTACAATTTTAAAAAAGCACATTTGTTCACTTCTTTTTTTTCCTTTTTGCAACAAATCAACCGATCGCATCCTTTCATCTTTCATCCATTTCATTTGTTTGAATTGGGAAGGAAGAGGAAGGGAGGTGGCAAAGAGATAGACGGCATGTGCGCACCGTTGAATTTATCATTGAAAATTATCAGCAACAATGAAATACTATCAAATACGTTGCATGTTATTTAAAAAAAAAAAAAAAAAAAAAAAGAAAAGCAAAGAACGAAAAAATTTTGCAAAAAATCACACTTCACACTATCATTTCCACCTTCTTTGCCTTGTCCCCCTCCGTTCTTCCACCCTTTTAAAAAATTGAAAAAAAATTACTGAAATTAATAATAACGAAAATTTGAATTAAATCATTTCTAACTGCAAATGTCTGTTACTACAAGTAGTAACAGCTAAACAAATGAACATTATTATTTGCTATCTGATTTAACCTGTCCTATTTCTAATTTTTCCTTTCACATAATGTAAAACATAGAAACAAAAAGTGTTATTTTAATTTCTACGAAAAAAAAAATTTAACAGAAAAGAAGAAAAGGGAAAGAAAGCTTGCGGCAGATGTTTAGGGGCAGACAGAGACGATGCATTCAGGAAAGGTTTTTTTTCCCATTTTTTTTTATTTGTTTTCCTTGTTGTTGTACAACGAAGCTGCAAATGGAAAAAATTGAGCAATTTAGGGAAAGAGTGAAACGAAGCATTAGCTGTCCATTAATTTAAAATAAAATTAAACGGAGAAAAAAAAAGTAAACTTAAATGAAATTTGCAAATACTTCCCTAACAATGCTAATTCAGCAATATATCATCATCCATGACAATGCTAACTTTTTCCATTCTTTCTTTCATGCAACTTTGAAAAGGCAAAAGAGAAAGGGAAAGTGAGGCGGAGAAAGCTAAAAAGCATAAGATCAAATTATATGCCTAAAATTTACTTTTTTTAAATTCATTCTAAAATTACAATGATCAACTTTGAAGTGAAATTAAATTGAAACTTTTCCATTTTAACCGCTACCGCTATTTGCAGCAAATGGATGAATGAATGATTAATGCATTGAAAAATTTCACTAATGAAATTGTCACGTTAAAAAAGAGCGATGCGGAAAAAATAATTTGCCAAAAAGAAATCAATCTTTCATTCCTCTCCTCCTCTCTCTCTCTCTCACAAACAAAAGAAGATGCCTAAATAATTTTCATTTCTCATTTTCCTTTTTTTCTCTTCCTCTCGCTTCTAACATTCAAATTGATTTGTTTTTTGTTCAAGGAATGTACATACAAGGAATGTACATTGAAATGGCACACACACACACACACACACAAACACACACAAACACACACATACACACACACACACACAAATACAAAAAAAATCGCTCGTTTTTTTAAGCTAATAAAATTTTTTTTTTGCAAATATTTTTTTCAAAAAAAAAATGTAATCGTTGAATTTCAAAATGATTATAAAAGTAGAAAGTTTATGAATGAAATTAAACATTCTCAAAAATAGGATAATTGTATTAAAAATCAACAATTTTACACTTATTTGAATTGTTTGACCTTTTGATAAAAATATGTCATTAGATAATTTAACCTCTTTTTTTTTAAATATCACCAAAAGGAACGATAACGTGGAAGGCTTGGAATTATTATAAAAAATAAAAGAAACGATTGATTGATTGATTGATTGATTGATTGATTGATTGATTGGATTGGATTGGATTGGAATATACAATCAATTGGATGATAATTGAGGAGGAAAATGAAGAAAGGTGAAATATCAAATTAGGAAAATGAACAACTCTTTTTTTCCCTTTCCAATTTTCTTTGTGTGTCAACAAAAATAACAATCGATGACAACACAGTGAATAGGAGATGAGACTATGGTCGATAGGAGGAAAGAAAGAGGGAGGGAGAGGGAGAGGGAGAGGGAGAGGGAGAGGGAGAGGGAGAGGGAGAGGGAGAGGGAGAGGGAGAGGGAGAGGGAGAGGGAGAGGGAGAGGGAGAGGGAGAGGGAGAGGGAGAGGGAGGGAGAGAGAGACGAATGGAGGAAGAAAATATTGAATTCATCGATTTTATTGATGTTTGAGAGATGGATGGATGGATGAGTGTATGAGTGACGTCACTGCATGAAAGATATTTTTGATTGCAGAGGAATTAGGTCATAACATAATTCGTCCATTCATCCCTTCAAACTTTGCCGGAAGATGGAGGAGATGTTTTAGGAGAGTGTAGTTTACAGTAAATAATTATCAGTAAATGATTATTATTTTATAAAGTTATTTTATGTAAATGATTATTTAATTTGCAGTAAATGAGTAAATGATTATCGTTGGTGATAGGGATATGTGATAATGCTAGCAATGGAATAATTGTGATTAATATCAGAAATTTGATAAGATTTAACAAATGATAAGATAGGAGTGAAAGAAGGAGAGTGTTCGATGAAATTTTATGCAAGTGCATCATAGATGAATTAAATTGTATAATTTCAAAATTTTCTAAATCTCATCATTTACAAATTGATAAAAACGAAAATATTTGATTCATTTTTTCTTTTGTTGTTGTTGAAAAATTCAAATGTATTTTAAGCAAATTTGATTTTCCATAGCTTTCAAAAAATTTTCTAAAATACATTAGCATAATAAATGGTGAAATGATTGAATGAAATTAATTGCAAATTGAAAGTAAAGTATTTATCGATCGGAAGTAGCACATGCATGAGTTGATAGGAATGCTAGAGGGAAATATGCAAATAATTTTCATGGCAAATGATATTTATGTGAAATGGGTGACATTCAACAATAACATTTTAAAGGAGTAGCTAAAATTAATTTAACTTTAGTTTAATTACACAAATTTCAAATAAAGTTTGTAGAAATTCAACTAATTTTAAGCTCTCAAGAGAGAAAATTGGAGAAAAAACGAACGAACGAAAAGTGATGGTGGGGATTGTTGGAAAAGAAAAAGTGAAATAATTTGTTAAATAGAAACATATGTAACTGCTAATTTCATTTGTACAGTTAACCTGTTAACAAGTGCTACTAGTATACTAAACGTGTTCTCAGCGGTGCTACCGCCAAGTAACGTGTCCTTAACGACGTAAAAGATTCCCGCAGCGGTCAAATTGCAACCTATTAAAATTGGGAGAGTGTAAAATAAGATGCATTTTCCGCTGATGACAGAGTCAAAGTGATAACGAACAAACTGTTCATTTTAATTATCACATCCCTTGTCATGTCATCTGATGTCCCAGTTAGTCCATTATTGAAACAAATAAAGCACATTACTAATTTGAAATGCTTATTGTCCCTCAGTTGAAATTTGAATTTATTTGTTTCTTTTTTTCCAGCAACGATATCGATAAGTGTTGCAGCAAATGTATTTTTAGTCTTAAATACTAACAATTCTACAAGTCCTACCATCGTATTAATTAAATAATTAACATTTTCAGCTCTTATCGTTTGATTAGCTTTGCTTGCACTAATTGTTATCGATGTAAAAGGTCGAATGATAATGATAATGATATGATATGATATGATATGATATGATATGATATGATATGATATGATATGATATGATATGATATGATGTGATATGATATGATATGATATGTTATGATATGATATGATATGATATGATGTGATATGATATGATATGATATGTTATGATATGATATGATATGATATGATATGATATGATGTGATATGATATGATATGATATGTTATGATATGATATGATATGATATGATATGATATGATATGATATGATATGATATGATATGATATGATATGATATGATATGATATGATATGATATGATATGGCTCATGCGAAATAGATGCAAATGTGATTTCTTTGAAAAAAAAAAGCAAAGGAAGAGAAACGATCAGAGAATAAGAGAGAAGGAGGCAAAAAATTGCATAACTAAAATAAATAAAAAAGACATGAAGCACGTTAGCATTAGAACTGCGTTTTTACGTGCAATATCTATTCACGTACGCAAATGACGTACGAGTGAAAAATATCCAGCAAATGTATTCACACATACTCACGCGCATGGAACAAAATTGTGTCGAATAAAATTGTGCTTAAACTTCTTTAACTCGAGGAGCTGGTTGTTACAGGAGTGAAGTGAAAGCCTGAAAGCTTCCAGGATTAGCTTGCTAACAAACCTTTCTCAAATGGAAAATGTCCCATTGCGGAAATGAGTGAGAGGGAGAGGGTGTGAAAGAGTGAAAACGGAAGACAATTTCAATTACACAAATATCTCTGCTGTGCGTTGCACTAACTACTTCCTCCGTCAACCATCCCTGTCCTTCCACCTCACCACCAAGTCGATCCGATCCGATCCGATCCCTCCTTCCTTCACCTCACTCATCCATCCTTGAATTATTTTCAAATGTTTCAGGTATAACAAGAAGGAGCTAATTTTTCCATTCTATTTGCATAAAGGTAAGTAATTGTATGATTGTATTATTCGAGTAATTGTAATTTCATTATTTATGTGAAAATGATTTTGTAAAAATGACATTTTGAAAATGACATTAGTGTCGTTGTCACTGACATTATCGATTTCATCATTTGCTTCTTCCTTATCAATCACTAATTATCATCATTACTTCATTAGTGATACCACGACGATGGACTGAGTTCAACTGATATTACAGGTAAATATTACAAGTAACTGGATCAGCGATTATTGTAATATTACTTTTGCGGGATAATTTCAATTTTATTTTTCAATAATTTCAGCAATTTGGCTTCTTTGTTTGCAATTACAGCCGAAATAGTTTGCCTATTCGTCGTCCATTCGTCTTCTAAGTTCAACAATCATTTCCATCCTTTGTTGTTGCAATTGCACTTCAATTTTAAAAATTCTGCACATATTAAAAGTATGAGGAAATTTGAGAAGTATGAAGGAAGTTCAATCATCGACTGCTTGCAATTCAAAAGAAAGCAAAAAAAAACAAAAAACAAAAGGAGCAGAAATTGAGTTGTTTGATTGATATGCAAGAAAATGCAAAAAAAAAAAAAATTTTGTTTTCAACTATTTTCCATATCCACGCAGTAATGGCGTATAGTTCGCTTCCATGGGAATATCCCACTTTTCGATTAAATTTTTCAATTCAGTACTTTTTCTTTCCGTCTCTCTTCTTTTAACTGCCACTTAGAAAGTGCTATATAAATCTGCATACGTTTGCCAATTCTCTTCATCTTTTCACTGGGTACGTATGACACGTATAATACGTGTGATAATAGAAGGTATAAATTATTACTTTGCTTTCCTTATCAAATGCTCTTCTGATTTGCATAACGGTTATGTACATACGTAATTACCAGTTTTATTGATCTTTTTAGATCAGACACACGTGTGATACGTGTAATAATAAAAAAATATGAAATATTAATTTGCTGTTTTTTTATGAAATGCTTTTTTTTTTTGAATTTGCATAATGGTTGTATCAGAGATGAATAAATGTGACTAGTTGATCGATTGATTATTTTTTTTAGACAAGGAAGAATGACGGTATTTACTAAAGTAAAAAAAGTACCCGACGTGAAAAGAGCATTGAGAGGAGAGGAACACGTGTGTACTGTTTATCAGCGCGATGAACGTGGAACGTTATTAGCTCGTATACGACAGTATAAAGAATTTGCAACTTTATGTATGATATTGCTATTACTTTGGCTACTGATTGCTTCATTTATGGCTGGAACATTTTTCTATCGTCAATTTCATCGACGTCCAACGTATTACGGTTGGTGCGGTACGAGTTTCATTCAACGTGGTCGTAATGAGCGTATGGAAGAAAGTGTGGAAATTAATCCAGATGAGGTAACTAAGAAAACATTTGCGTGTATTAATTTAATTTTATCCAGCATGCGTAATTTATTTCATTAATATTTTTTTTTTCAACGAAATACGCGCACTTACACTATTGATGGATTATTTGACTTACGTCTAAAATTTACATTTACAAGGGATGTTTCATCTGTGGAAATTTGATAGTTTTTAGAAATTTAGGTTTTTTGTTTGGTATCTTTGTGGGAAATTTTTGCTGAAATTCTAAATTTAAAATAGCTTTGAAATGTACTAAAAGCATTTCAAATAAAAAAAAATTATACTGAAATGGTATGATTGGTTTTTTTTTTGTTCGCTAATTTTTAAACAAATTGTGTTTGAATGTTAACTGGAATTTTCTGTAGCTCTAAACTTTCACCTCAATATCATTGGCGAAAAAAAAATCAATGATAATCTTATTGTTTTCAAAAAATTTCAATTTCATATCGTTTCGTTAATTTCCTTCCTTCAATGATTTTCCAAGGAAAGTAAAAAGCCAAGTTTTTTTTTTGTCCGTTAAAATTTTTTCACTTTCTTTTTCTCTTCCCTAATTTGATGCGCAATTCTCCCTTCCTCTTCCTCCTCCTCCTCCACCCCTTCCCCTCCTACCTCTCCCTCCTTCTCTTCCTTCGCCTCCTCCCTCTCCTCCTCCTTCAGGAATCTTTTGCTCTGACTTATTTTAATGAAATAAATTTAAAAAATGATAAATTATAAATCGAGAATACTCTATGGTACTGCAACAATTTGAATATCACTCATTTGTGAATTGCATGGATAAACTGATAACGAAGTGATAAGTAATTATGAATCGAACGATCGCTTCATTTGCTTCCTTTATGAGCAAACATTGGAATTGCTCGTTGGCTCATTAGCGGCTAATTTAATTACTTTTGCAGTACTATGAAAGGATTAGTGTGCCGCGATTTGGCTCTAATCGTCCAGCGATATTTGTGCATGACTTCAGAGAGGTACGTCATCCATTCGCCTCCTAATTAATGCAAATTATTGAAAAGCAATAGAGTTATTTTTTAGGAAATTAAAAGAAAAAGTGTTCAATTAAAAGTTTTTCTATCAATCGATGATGGAAGTACTTATTAGCAATGAAAAGTATTGTTAGCGGCAATTTTTTCTTTTAAATTATTAATTAAAATTGGAAAGACGAGGATGAATTTTAATTTGGCGAAAATGATTTAAATAATTATTGTAAATACTTGTATATGCTAATTTTATTTTGCTATTTTAATCTTCTAAAATGCATTTTATTACTTTTGTGAAGACATTTTATTATTTTTTTTAACATTTTTGAAATTGAATAAAGAAGAGAAGAGCTTATCACTGCTATTTGCGTAACATATAATGAAGCGATGTAAAATTAGTAAAATATTTTGCTTCATTAATTACTCTAACAATTTTAATTTCATTTCATATTTCAATAGTTGTAATTTAGTATTTTAAAAAACAAAATGTTTTTAATTTTTTCATTCATTACTTTTTGATAGCATAATTTTTCATTCCCTTTTTTTTTGCAGAATTTGACGGCAATAGTGGATTTGCTCTCAAATCGTTGTTTCATCAAAGAGTTGGATCGAACGGTTGTTGCAGCACCAACTAACCTTATTGATTTCATCGAAAAAATCAAGGCTTTGATCTTTTTTTGATTTGTAAAAATTAAGAAAAAAATTTTATAAAAATAGGAATTTAGAAATCACTTTTGCTTGAATGTTTTTTCTTTGATTGAAAATTCTAATGATAAATTTGAAATATAGCTATAGATATGTTAAGTGACAAAAGATGAAATTTGAAAGTTTAATTAATTTTTAAATGTTAATCATACCTTTTTAGTGCATTTCTTCTTTTTCACTCAAAAAACTAACAGTAAATTCTATTTTTTAAAGGAGCATTTTACAATTTATAATGTTTCATAAATGAAGGAAATGACTGATTGCTGTTGACGTTGTGAGATTTTTCTAATAATTAAAAAATTTCAGGAAGCACTTTTTTATTTCAATATTTTCAGTGAAGCATATTTCCCCTCATTTCAGATTTCTTAATTGCAGAAGGGATCCTACAACAATCCAGCAATTGTCCGGCGGACTTATCGAATAACCGGTCGGATTGTCAATCGTGATATTGAAAATTTGCAATCACCGATGATCACTCATCACTGCCAACATCGAACCGTATTTGAGCTAAATGAAGCTTCCGGATCAGTGGAACGTGAGCGGTGGCGTAGACACAAACGTGGTCAGATTTGTCATTTTCAATTTTGTACAAATTTGAAAATGCATAATTAATTGATTTCTTTTTGTTTTTGCTAAAATTAACTTCACGCTTAACAATTTCTTTTAAATTAAAAATTCTGCATAATAAGGATAAAATGTTAGTGTAAAATTTTAGAAACGAACTGTTAATGCAAAATCTATAAATTTTGATTTTTTTAAAATAACATTTCTCATATTGTCAATGACTATTGATTTCAATCCTTTTTAAATTTTGATTTCTTTTATCAATGGATGAATTAATGGGTAAAGTTAGCTTCAGAAATTGCTGAATCATTGCAATTTATCGTCCTCAGTGGTCAAGCCATTGAAATGGATGAAATTATGATGGAATGAACCGAACGCTACCAATGTCGTCCACGAAAAGAAAAAGCAATTGATCAGTTGTGGTTGAAAATTAAAATAATTAATTTACAACTAATGTAAAATGAAATGATGAAATTTCACATTGTACATTTGTTATTTTCAATGATTACAAATCATTGAGAGAAATGTAAATAATATATACTTTTCGATGTTGAAAAATGAAATGATTGAAAAATGAATTTAAATGATATGCTTTTTATTAATTATTTAATATCACTATTGTCATAGCTATTTTGTATTAATGCTAATTAATTTATAATTTAATAATACATCTAGCAGGTAATGCTAAAAATTTCTCAATAAATGAAGGATATTATCGTTCATTCATTTCTTTTTTTTTCTTTTGTTCTTTGATTAATTTGGTTTTTTGTTCAATTTTTTTTTTTGAAAAACCTTTTACACTTTAAATTGTTGTCGTCTGGTCAAAAGAGATCGAATTTTACATTGCGTTGTTAATTTGTGCAGAAATATGGGAAAGTGAATTTTTTGGAATCATGAATTTTTAGGGAAAATGTAAGTTTAATGCTGTGAATTTATTTCAATCAAGTTGTTTATTTTGGTAAAATTAATTTTATTTTAATAAATATATAAAATCAGTGAATTTGTAATCAATGAAATGAATGAAGCTGTAGCAATGATGAAAATATTGTTTCAAATTGAATTATGAACGAAAATTTCATACTAAATTCGTGCTATACGCTAAATTTCACATATCAAATAAGAGTGAAATGACTAAATTTGACTTAAAATTTGATTGATAGTGCGATGCGATACAATGAGGAAATGATTATTATTAATTTCTAAAATGAGGAAATGCATATTTCCTTCAATCGCCTCGACGGCTACTTTTCACTCTTCAAATATCACTGCTTATTTTCGAGAACGATTTATGTTCGAAATTTTTTTCGAAAATTTTGATTGTTTTTTCTTCCGTGAAAATGCAAAATCTATTTTTATGCAAGGACAAAATTACTTTTATTATTTTGAAAAATTTATATTACAAAATTGTTTTGATTTCCTCGCGCTACGATAGCTAAATAGTAATTGCTTGCTATTTATTCTTTCACTCACTGCTAATTAATTTAATTTTTTCAACATCTAATATTTTTCGGCATCTTTGAATGCTTGCAAGTGGGAAATTTGTAACTTTTAAATAATCGTTAATTAGTCATATCTAATAACTTTTCAATAATTGTTAATTAGTCATATCTAATAGTAGTTATTGCTAAAATTATTTATAAGCTTCTTTTTAAATTTTAAAAATATTCCATAAACACTAAAAATTTGTTACTTTTCGAAAAAATATCAAATTGGTGAAAAATTACTCTCAGTGAGAGGTGTAGGCAATGAGTGATTTTTAGTTGCATTCAAATTAGGCTCATTTTTTATCCCTACATTTTTGCATTAGCACAATCTAATTTGAAATTTATGAAAAACATAGCTGCAATTTATTTGCTCCTAAATGATCAAAAGAAGAGATGCAACAATTAATCAAATTTATTTTGAACCATTCGTTTTTTTTTTCTACAAAGAAAAATATTTGAAAATTTTTTCTCATTCAAATTTCATTACAAATCCAGCAGTGTTTTCATGAATTACACTTTTTGTTGGACGAGAAATCATCAGGTATGATGGCGGACAACTGATCATACTGCATTGCTTATTAGTAAAGTTGCATTTAATTCATCCGATCTTGGAGAACGATCTAGTGAATTTAATCTTCTTCTTGCTAGTACAGGTAAGTCAATTGTCCCTACTGCACCATTTATTATGAATGATCGTGGATGAAAGTCCACGTGAAGAATTTCATCCAACGAAACAACATGCAAAATGCGCTGATGCAAGCAGTCATTTTACTAAAATTTAAAAGTGGTCAAAACAGGGGGAGGAGGTGTCGGGAGAGAAAGTGGAAGGTAGAACAGGCTTATGACATTCGATAGATGACGAAGTTACGCTTATCAGTGATCATGATCACTGTATGATCAAGTGGATCGATCAGTTTGGAACGGTTTTTTGGTTGAGCAAAAAAAAGTTTAAATAGTTTAACTTTCTAAATCGTTGTAGAAATATGTTTCCATCGATAATCGATATGAAAAATTATTTTACACAACCTATTATATGTGGAATTTTCAATGATTGGCGAAAGAAAGAAGGGATAAATTAATAGTAAAAATATTTTGAATATTTAGAAAAAAATTATGCATAAAATAATTAATTTAATTGGCAAACATAATTTAAATGTTAGACATGGAAGATTTAATTTTTCCGAAAAAACCGACAGATAGCATAGTAGCAATTGCTAAAAGGGAAAGATAGATATCTTTTCAAATGAAAACTTCTCGACCCATTTTAAGTGATAATGATAAGTGATGACTTTTTTTTTAGCCGATGCTCATCATGTTGATGTGAAGAATTTGTCAGAAGTGCTCTCTTCTCCACTTCTTTAACAAATTAATTTTTTGCTAATTATCTATTCAGTTTTCGATTGCATTTTTGAGTTACTTATGAAATTGTTAATTTTTAATTCATTCATTAAACTATTAATTTTTAATTTGTTTATTCAGCTTTCTTCCAGTGCCGCGTTCCATCTTCATCCATTGCCAATTTTTCGGCCAATTGTTTATCTTTTTTCGTGCTCATTTCATTCCTCACAAAACTATCAGTTCAATAACAGTAATTAGCTGCATACGCTTCTCGCTTCATTATTGAAATTTAAATTAAATTTGTAAACTTTATACTGTTGATGTATGTAGTAGATGTGCGCATAAAATGCTAAAGTACTACAATTTCATTCATCAAAAGGCTTTTTTCCTAATAATTCTAAAAAAAATTGTATTTGCAAATTATTTCATTCGAACGTTTGTTACATATGCTATAATTAGCATATGAATTCTCTCAGTTTTGCTTACATTTCTCCTCATAAATGCAAATTTATTCAAATTTACAGATATTACACGTCATATGTTGCGCAATACTTTTAATGCTTGCAACAACGTACGTGCGCGCTGTTGTCACGACACGTGCGGAATATGCTTACTGCTTTCTTGGCGGTAATATAGTTCTGGAAGGATAACTGCTTTTTGTTGTTCTATACATGTGTATGTATGTGTGTGTATGTGTATGTATGTGTGTATGTGTGTGTATGTATGTATGTATGTGTGTGTGTGTATGTGAAAAATAGTTCAATGATTAATGTGTATTAGGATGGTTTTCGTTAAACAATGTAGTTTGGATGTAATTTTTGACAACAACATTGCTGCTTTCTGCTTATTTTTTCACTCTTAGCTTTTTCCACATCTCCGCCATAAAGCTTTATAATTCTCAGCTTCACACACACACACACACACACACACACACACACACACACACACACACACACACACACACACATACACACGCCAATTAAAATATTGATATCAGAGTTTGAGTGAACAAAAATGATCCTTAAGCTCCTTATAAATCGATCATTGATTTTGTATGTGAAATTCTCATACTATACGTTGCCACATCTTCCGTCCTCTCCCTCTCTCTCTCTCTTTCTCTCTCTCTCTGTTGCTGAAAAAAATTTTGTTGAAATTAAATGTTGTGATGAATATTACTCAAAAATTTTTGCCTCAAATTTTCGTAGCTAGGCGAATAGGTAGGTGAACAAGTAAGTAGCACAAGTGCAGCTCTTCCACCACATTTCATTAGGCCTGGCTGTCTCAAGTAATTTTTTAATGAGTTTTTGTTATTCTTCAACATTTGTAATTATTCATTTGTTGATTGCCTTGACGAGTTATTACTACCTTCTTTTGTTACCATTCGTTTTGCTTGCTCCTTTTTTTTTTTGTGTGCCTTTTTTTTTTGGAATATTTTTATTAGTTTGAGCTTTTTCATTTTGCGCCAATTTTGTCAATTTAAGGTTAATTGAAATTTTACAAATATCATTTCTGTCTTCGTTAGCTGTAAACTTCACGCATTATTGCATAGTATCAAATTTATTCGGCGATAGCGTAAGTATCGCTATTGACAGAGATTGATAAGTACGCGTTTAAAATCATTTCGGTCAATTAAAGCCTTTGTGCTAAGTGGAACCGCCTAGCACTAATCTATCAACAAACAATATGCGGCCTGCTCATCAATACATTCGTTAATTTCAATTGTTATCACCTCCAATACCTTTTGATATATTTTCAAATTTTTTTTGAAAATTTCATTTCATATATTTTTGAGAATTCTTTGCTTCAGTTAAGACGATTAGTGATGATGAGATGAAATTTCTCGTCCACCGATAGTTTTAGCTAATTTAGCACTTACTCAACCATTTCTCGAATTCCACGAAACTATTCAGAATATCTATCTATCATCGGTTTATAAGTGAAAAAGGAAAAAAAAATTCCTTGAATTTTAATTTCAATAGTTTTCCTTAAATTCAATCGTGCAAATGTTCTCAATGTGGAAGCGCAATCTATTTATTTTTAATTGTCAAAATATTCACATTTTAGTGATTTTAATGAATTTAAATAGTTTTCCTACGTCAGATATGTTATGACGTATCACTGAGCAATGATTGATGTGATCAACACTCATTCCTACCACATTTCACAATCATTGCGATTACTGTAAAACGTCAACTATGAGCATTGGTGGTGATGCGTCGACCATATTACCACCGGCGCTACTGGCACGGCCAAGCGTACGTCGAGGATCCGTCTTTTCGGATTTAATTACAATTTTCCGTCGAAGTAGTTCACATCCAAATCGATTATTTCATTATCTTTCACGCTCATCAACCAATAAATTAGCAACGAATGAAAATCAGTAAGGTTTTTTTTTCTTTCTGAATTTAATCATTGTTTTATCATTGATAATTACCATTTGTAACAAACCATGGAATTTTACAATCGCTAATTTGCTACTGTTATTACTATTACTAGTGCTACCATTACCGTTGCTACTCGTACTTAGTAATGATGATGGTGATGATGATGATGATGGTGATGATGATGATGATGGTGATGATGATGATGATGATGGTGATGATGATGATGATGATGATGGTGATGATGATGATGATGATGATGATGATGATGGTGATGATGATGATGATGGTGATGATGTTGATGATGATGATGATGATGATGATGGTGATGATGATGATGTAATATCAGAATATTAGCACAAATAGTTTTGCAGTAATGAAATAAAATGAAATTCGAAGCCTGTTGATTATTCACTTGCAATTGTTAACTATAAATTAATTGTTCATAACGAACATTTTAAATTGCTGTTTCGTCAATTTCTACCATTAAAGCCATTTCTTAGTGCACACACATACAGACAGACAGACAGACCGCTTGTTACAAGTAACAGCTGTGTGAGTGAGTGTAGAATGATGTTCGGAAGAGTGGGCGAAAGAATGCTTTTCATTAAATTTAACAATCAATCTTTGTCAACAACCGGGCATTGGCATGTTAGTTTTTTTTCTTACGTTTTCATGATGAATTAATTAATTATTGAAAGTGTTCTTTTCCTTTTCCTTTCGCCAACAAATATGCAAATGCTTTCATCTCAGTAACTCTCTCACAACGATCACTTCATTCCAGGTCATTGTGTGGCGGAGTAATAAAACACAAAGCAATTGTAATTTTAATATTTAAATTTAGCCAAAAGCACTTCATTTACATGTATGCATTTTGTTCTTTAGCTTTGAAAGTTTTGCTAATATATTTGAGAACGATGAAGAGAACAGAATTAATTAATTGATGGCTTAACAGTGATGAAAGATGAAAGTGAATAATATTTAAAAGTGGGAGAGAGGGAGAGAGAGAGAGAGAGAGGAACTAGAGCATATGATGCTTTTTTTTCTATTTTACAAAAAAAACAGATGGGTGTGAGTTTGGCAAATGAATTTTATTGAAATAATTCTAAGGAATAAATTTTTACTGATAGTAATTGATGGAATAATTTTATTGCAAGCAATAATTAGTGTCGTTCAGTAATTTCATAATGTATGTATGACAGCAATTCTTATTTTGTCAATCTCATCGATCGATTGATTATATGATCAATCGTTACTATCATTTCTGCGATCAGCGTTAGTTCTTATTACTGATAAGACAGTGCAAATTAGTTGCGCAATAGCAATTTTTTTTTGTTCTTTAGTCCTTTGATTGTTAAAAAGTTAGTGGCATGTAATTTCGAATGAATTATTAAGCTAAGCTGCTACCGTATACGTAAAATCCAACTGAATATTTCACGTCAGTTGGAGTTGTCTAGCAATATTATCAGTTGTGATGACATCATTATCATTTCTAAAAAATATTCAATTACAACGATAGGAAAAGTGTAAGGGTTGTGAGAATGGGTGGAGGGTTAAACATTTGGCAAAGTGTGGAATTGAATTTAAATTGAATTGAAACGCAAATTTATAAATTATAATTGATATTTTAGGGAAACGGAAAAGTTTCTTAAGCCAACAGCATGTGATCATGAGCGGAATGAGGAGGAGGAATCGGAGAAGTGTGATAAAGCGATGAGTCGTCAAGTGTTGTTGGATAAAATTCGAGAGAAAAAAGAAGTGATCGGAAAGTTACGCTGTCAGCCGTGGAATATGAATCGCAAACGACGGACGTTAAGGCATTCATTACGTTTACAATTTCGATAATTTGAATGACACAAACTGTTGCTTGTTTATTTCAATCGTTTATTGAAATTACAAAAATTGGAATTTTTTACGAAATGTTGTCCATCTGAACTGCTGCTAGGCATCAGCTTAGTGATAGGTGGAAAATTGCGTGGAAAAATTTTGGGAGAAAGAAACAAATTCACATGAGACTGGAAAATTTCACTCTTGCGAAACCAAACTTGAAAATTTCGTTCTTTGCGGTATTGTTTTAATGTAAATTATAATTAACTGACCTGACTTTGCCTCTTTGATTTTTGCAGATTAGCACAGAAATACGTGGCGCAACACGAATCACGGGTATCCAAGACGCATCTACTGAAGGTGGAATTGAGGAAGAGATGGGGCGCATTCTGTCGTTGGGCTGATAATATCAAAATTTACTTAATACCATGGGAAGCAAGAATTAAACGCATTGAAAGTGTGTCCTTCGCATTCCATTCGTGCTCATTGGGAATTTTTCAATCTTTTTTCAAATTGCTTTAATAATTGATTTGCTAAACGAAATTGTTTAAAATTTTGTTCAATTTTTAGGTCGTTTTGGTTCGGTGGTATCCTCATATTTTACGTTCCTTCGTTGGATTATTTACGTAAATTTGATAATCACTTTAATTATAATCTCATTCATCGTCATTCCAGAAGTTCATTTTCAATCACATTTGTTCTTATTTGTTAGCCGTTCTGAAATAATTTCAACATTTAATTTCTTTGGTTTCGTTGCTAATTTCAAATTGCGTTAACTATGAATTTTTAAATTTACTATTTAGCTGATCAGAAGAGTTTTGTTAAAGTGATTCGCAATAATAAAATCACTTTTATGCTGCTTGAAAAAAATGAAGTAATAGTTTAAATGTTTCACGTTTTTTCACATCTCGTGAAAAAACGTTTTATTTACTTATTGTGCTAGTAGTACAACAAATGAATGAACTAATATGAAGTTTCGACGTCTGTAAACGACGTACTAGCAATGTACTTGTAGATGCTGGCGGACGCGACGGCAGATCCGAGTCGCGTGAACCGTACAACGTCAAGGAAAATCATCTCATCACGCGAATTAATTCATGCGGATGAATTACAAGTCGTCTCGAATTTTGATGTACCATCTAGTCTACAATTTTTCTTATTACTAGTAATTCAGTTCATTAGGTCACTCATCAAACACAAAGTTTGATGTGTCGTAGATTGCATAGGTCTGTACCACAACTGTGATACTTTCAATTACACGCTGATAATAATGTTGCTATCAAAATTTAGCATAAAAATGAGCAAAATTAATTTAATAGTTGTGTGTTCAAATTTCCTCTTGCAATTTAGTCAAGTAAACTGAAGCCGTAGATTTACTATTGCAAAATTTGAAGCACAAAAAAAAAGAGGAATTTCTCTCTTTCGGTTTCTTTTCTCTTGCAAACGCCCACGCATTTCATGATTACAGGGCTATTTTAAGTATTCACCGCTCTTCTACGGTTACTACAGTAATGATGAATTCATTGGGACACGAGTGAGGTACGCGCTGCCGCTTGCCTACCTCATTATCACGTTATTCGTGTTCGGATATAGCTGTTTTGCAATCCTTAGGAAGTGAGGATCCCTTTGATTGTTAAATTGTTTTCGTTTGAAATGCATTTGCAAATCATTGGAAATGAACGAGAGGAGTAGTTGAAAGAAGCCGCAAAATTGTTGCTAAAATGTTTTTCTTCTTTTTTCTTTTTTTAAATTTTTACTTCTAGGAATTATGCATAAATCAAAAATTAGTCTAATGAAAAGCAGAAGGGTTATTTCTATCTTATTTAAATTGTTGTAGGCAAGTGAGAGTTTTTAGAAATTTAATTTTTCTCAAATGTCTCATTGACAGGATGGCAATGAATGCTAGCCTAAGTAAAATGTCTGATACGAAAACGGATCAGTACATATTCAGTTGGAAATTATTTGGTGGTTGGGACTACACAATTGGCAACACCGAAACAGCCTGTAATACAGCAATGGCTATTGTCATCAAACTTAGAGTATGACCTCGCATTTCATCTCTATTTATCTAAATTAATTGTAATTTAATTCAAAAATTTTCAACATTTTGCAAATTTTTAACTGAATTCTCTTCCGCACCACACATCACTGCATTGCTTTGCAGGAATCGATCGTTGAGTGTCGAATAAATTCGGAGAAAAAATTTAAGCCATTACTTTTCCTGGCTCGAGTGCTAGCAAATGCAATTATCCTCCTAATGCTTGCATTTTCCATCTATACGATCACAGTTGCTGTGCAAACATCGGAAACAGTGGAGAAAGATGGCAATTTATTCACAAAAAATGAAGTCTTTCAAAATTTCAAAATTATTAATTCGAAATAGTTTTTGTTTTCATTTACACTTACTGAATACATCCAATTAATTTCCTCATTAATATTCCTAACAAAAAAGTTTGTAAATTTTTGTAAAATTAAGAAAAATATTTGCGTAGCGTAGTAGAAATAATTAAGCAAGTATAACTAATAAATGATAACTTTTGCAAGCATGAAATAAAAGTGAAGTTAGACTTCAAACGTTTGCTTCAATGCTTGAAATTAAATTTTCATCAAAAAATTGAATTTTTCCTTTTATCGCTAAACAGATTGGCGAAGATATGTAACTGATATCATTGACAACGTATTGAAGATTCTTCACTCATCCATTTTCACATTGTTAAATTTTGAACAACAAAAAAAACGGAAAAAAAAGAAATTTATAAAATTAGGAAAAAAAATTTTTCCGCAACTTAAACACTTTTATAATTATAATTTTTTCTTTTTGGAAATGCAATAAATAGAATGCAAAAAAAAATGAAACAACTAATTGAAAATATTTGGAAGATTTCAGATGAAATACATTGCTAAAATTAAATTTACATTTTAATTGTTAATAGTAAATTTACATTTTAAAAACTTTTGCTTGCGCTAATTTTGCAGGTACCAACAATAATTGCTACAATAACAAATGTTTTTCCAATGATTTTCGATCTTATTGGTCAAATTGAGCGATATCATCCGCGAACTGCGCTTCGAACTCACCTCACACGGTATGCGTACGTGTGTTTCAGTTCCAGCAACACTCACTCCTTCACTCGTCCATTTTCACATTGTTAAATTTTGAGCAACAAAAAAAAAAAAGGAAAAAAAGGGGAAATTCATAAAATTAGGAAAAAAAATTTTCCCGCAATTTAAACACTTTTATAATTATAATTTTTGCTCTTTGGAAATGCAATAAATAGAATGTAAAAAAACATGAAACGACTAATTGAAATTTTGAAAGACAACAGGGAAATGTTTTCCCTTTTTTTTTTAGAAAAAATTAAAATTTAAAAGTAGGAAAATTATTTAAATTTAACAAATGTGATAGTTTAGAGTTTTGGTTCTCTATGTGCTCAACTACATCACATTCATCATAGCACTGTTTGAGAAGCTCGACAAAATTCGCAATGATGAATTGATGAAAATTATCAACGAGCAAAATGCTATGGTTGCTTATTTTTAAATTTAACTTCATTTTTTACTCAATTATTTCAGACACTTCACATAATTGCTTTCATACAAAAAAAAATCCACCGAAATATTTTATCAATTTTATTTAAGTATTATCATTTTTTCTCTGAGTAATTTCCATAGTATAAAATTTTTCAATTTTCTCATTCAACGATTGTTATATTTTCTTTCATTATATTTTATTATTAATTTTATTTTATGACAATTGTTAGTATTGTAATTTTGGAATTTCAAGTGCAATTACTATTTGTTTTTCGAATACAATTATTGAAACAAATTGTAAATTTAAAAATTTCAGAAAATTTCCAAATTATGCGTTATTGCTATTATGATTTTGCAATTTCAATTAAAATTATCGGAAACAATTTTAAATCAAACAACTTCATTCTCTTACAGTTTCTTCACGGTGAGCAATATCCAACAACGACCAAATTTCACAGTCGTAATTTTGCAAACATCAAGCAAGCTAATACATTCGCTAAGGCATCTTTGGAGCGTTTTTCGAATTTTCATCAAAAATCGTCCAAAATTCATGAGGATACACGTGAGAAACGTGAAACGTTAACAAGGCCGTCATCGAAATCTGCGGGTGGTATAACCGTTAGTTAATTCAATTTATAAAATTTTGCGCTTATGAAAAAATAAAAATTTCCAAAAAAAATCTAATTTAACGAATGATATTCATTGGTTGTAATGAAATGAATATTTGTTGTTTCAATTTAATATTCGTTTTTTTTTCACACATTCATTAATTATCATCAGTTTTGGATTGCATTAGTTACCGGGCTTGTAGGCCTTGTACTTTACAGATCGAATCACGTTACGGCCCAGTTGGTTTGAATAATCCAAGTGCATTGCTTGCTAACAAGAGTTATCCATGGGATCAGGGAAGATTTCGAGCAATTCGAATTGGTCCACCATCACTTCCAACCTTTCCAATTCCAGCATTACCACCTAATCCAACGTCGAATACAAGTGTTATTACGGTACACACATTTTCACGTGATATTTAAATTGCAAACTATCCTCTTACGATTAGATATATGTTTTCCATCAATCTGTAAGTTGAGCGTAAAATTCAAATGATGCAAACTTTTCAATGCTATTTTTAGGAGCTTGGACCGCATCGGCAATTACGACCGAAAGGGCAGCACCCAAAAGCCGTAGTTTTACCTACAGTAGCAACAACAAATCAGGCATCATCACAAAAGCTGCCAAAAGCGACTCGAATTCCGTGGAGTAGTAAAGGGACAAAATCAACTAAAATCCGGAAAATTACAACTTCAACTCCGGTTGTGGTTGTTGATTCTGGAAATAAGCTGTCAAATGATAAACCTTTTATGTTTAAGAAACGGGCGAAAATTCGGCCAAAAATTGCTCCTACAAAAGCATCTATTTCTCGTAAAAATTTTAATATGGTAAGAAGTAATGAAGTACCAACCGATGCAACTAGAGCTCCTGTAATTTCCGATAAACCAGTCAATACTTTATCCAATCGAAAAAACGCTGCAACTTCCAAATGGACACTTCCAAATTCTAACACAAAGGACAGTACGGTATGTGTTTATAGTACTCTCGAACGATCGTACCGTAAAAACGATACAAATTAAGTCGTAATTAGCTATTACTGCGCAAATAACTGATTAAAAAAAGCAAAGATTGAAATCGGTCAATCTCTTAATGGTTAAAATAAATTTTACATTTTGCGCAACAGCAGTTAAAGCGGTAAAAGCTATAGAGAGACGAGCTATTTGTCAATTTCGATCTAAAAAATCCAAAATAAAAATAATGTCGATTTCAACTTGCGAAATTATTTTGCGTATTTGTGATACATTTTGAATTTGATAAACATACATTTTGAAGTTAAAATTTTTTTTTCATAAACACACACTATTTGTAATGTGTAAGAGAAGTGAGCACATCTTCAGTGTACTGTGAGAGAAGGTACGGTACACCGTGAACCTCCTTATTTATAATAATATTATCAATTAAGATAATTTGATGATAGTATTCGATGAAATTTATTTTACACAACGAAAGCCTTTTGCATCACTCGAACGCTTTGAAGAAGCTCAGAGAGAATTCACCTTTCACACTGTTTCATTTTAGTTAACGGTTGATGTGAGTGGAATCAGAGAGGCAAAACCGATGCGGGCAACTTTATTATCGAATGGATCTGGAAGAGTAATTCCTGGTGGGAAATACTTTAAAGGTTTTGCATCGTGAAGTTAAGCACAGAAATGAAGTTTTAATGATGATCGAGTCCTAAGATTACTTAAACTTTCCCATTATTAGTTCTTAAATTAATTTTCAATGTTGGAAATTATTACTCAATGAGCTTTTCTTCTTTGTATTGACCATATTTTAACGGATATTTTATTTTCTGCAATTTTTCTTTTTGTTTTTTAAAAGAAATTTCTTATAGCATCAAACAATGCGACAACGATTTATCAAATTGAAAAGCAAGTGCTTACAATTAGTGATGAGGCGGAGATGGGAAATAATTTTTGTTGGGAAACAATGATCGGACAGGTAAGATATTTTTCAATTTTTTTTTTGCTATTAAAAAAGCTCTAAAGTTCATTGTGAAGAATTTTTCACATTTAGGAAATTGCAAAATTGGTCACAATGGATTTTATAATAACAATTGCATCAATATTCATCATCGATTTCTTTCGTGATTTATGGATTAAATATTGTAATTCTTGGTGGTGTTGGAATATGGAAACAACCTTTGTTCGTTTATACTTTCTTTCACTGATCAATAATTATAATTAATACGTTACTGTATTCATCGAACATACGGTAATTGAGCAGTGAGGCTTAAGGATGCAGTCGATATAAAAGTGTCTGATAGCAAAATCATATCGAGTAAGGAAGAAAAAAGGAGCTTAAATAATTGAAAAAAGAAAATTTTTCTTCTTTCAAAAATATTACAAATAAAATTTCAGCCAGAATATGGAGAGTTTAAAGTAGCAGAAAATGTACTTCATATTATTAATAACCAAGGGATGGTGTGGCTTGGATTGTTTTTTGCTCCACTGCTACCTGCATTAAACAATCTTAAATTAATCATTTTGATGTATATACGTGGTTGGGCATGTATGACGTGTAATGTACCTGCACGTGAAATATTCCGCGCTTCAAGGTTACCTTTACACTTTTCCTGCAATTTTTCTTTTTCTTCATAATATTATTAGTAAAACAAATACTAAAAGTAAATGTTACTACATTAAATTGACAGGATTCTTTGTGGATATAGTAACGAGTTATATGGTATTTACTGTAATAGAAATAGCAATGATGGAGTTACTGCAATAGGTATAGTAATGCCTATACTGTGACACGTTACAGTAGGCACCACATTTTATTGCGTACTTTTATTGATAGTGCGAGACACGTATGAAGCAAACTAAAATCAAAATGATTGGATGAATTTCGGCAAAATTTCATGAATTCCGAAAAGAAATTGTGCTGTTGTCGTAATGTCGGATAATTTTTGATAAATTTAATAAATAAGTAAAAAATTGGACGAAATTATGTGATGCAAATTTCTTATACAGCATATTCTTATGTTAGTCATTTATTTGATGCCAAAAAAAATATTGATTTCTAAAGAACATTTTCTAAATTAGCCAAAGCTTCATTTTCTTTCGTTAAGATCAAGTAATTTCTATTTAATGGTATTACTTCTATGGTTATTACTTTGTACATTACCGGTTGGTTATGTGATCGCTTCAAAGAAACCCTCTTCTTCATGTGGACCTTTTGCGTTTGTTCTTTTTTTTACTATTTTTTCTTTTTATAAATTTTTTTAAAGTGCAATTGCTTGCACAACTATTTCAGCACCATTGAAATATATAATTTACGGAGAAATTTTGTTTGTTATATTCGAAAAATATTACGCAATCTAATCAATATTGCTCTTATTACTTTCACGGTGCTCGCGGTACATTTCCATTCAGCTGACAGTTTCCACCTCAGACAAATCTTAGTATTTTATAAATTCATAATTTTAGTGGCTATCCGAGATTTTACAATGTGCTAACGCAAATGTTAGAAGGTCGATTGGATAGGAAAGTGATGGGTTGGCTTAGATATCTCGCTTCACCAGGCGTCGTCATACCAGTTCTTTTGCTTCTCATGTAAGCACTCATTTTATTTTAATTTTTAAAACAGAAAACAAAAAAATTGTTATTAAATTTAATGTGCAACTTAAAGAATTAATTACTTATATTGCTAGTGAACCTTTCTATCAATGCCTTCATTGATATGCCGATTGCATCATTGATCAGGATGAATGTTTTGAATTCAAACAGTGGTCCATTAGGTGCAAGCAACGATTGATTGCTTTAAGGAATGTAAAATAATTAAAGTATTTAATTCTAGGCTAATCATTTATTTTCTGGTATCGTTAGTTCGAGGATTGCAAAAAAAGAACAGCGATCTACAGCAGCAACTTATACATGTAACAATTTACAGTGTCCTTTTCACCGTAATAAAATATATACTCTATTAATTTTGTATTAATTTATATTCTGTATTTATAGATTCTGTGTTAATCAAGAAGGCTTAATATGAGAAATTAAATAAATTAAAAAGATTTCATATCATAAAATTTGCGCTTTCCTTGCAAAGATTTTGCTTTTTAAATGATTTATTTCATTGGTCATCGATTAGAGTATTGCAGTCCTAAACCTGAAATATTCGTATCATAAAAGACAATGCAATAAATTTTACTAACCAAAAATGAAGTTTTTAATCGATGAACAAATCGGTTTTAAATAGTATTCATTGTTATTATTTATTATATGTAGAAGTAAGGCTGATGCAAACAATTGTTATTACTCATTATCATTATCATCATTACTCATTATCGTTACCATTACCATTTATTATATTTATTATTATTCTTATTGTTATTATTATTATCATTGTTTAGGAAACGAATAGATTTTTCCTGTATGGTTCTATAATTTCAATTTTATCAGGAAGCTAAATTTTAGGAAAGGACAGAAGAAAAGAAGAAAATATTCGAATTAGCCGGTACGGCACAGAGGAAAAATTCTGAAAAGAATCGAGAAAAGAAAAAACAAGCAATCACTTACCTACCATTAATAGAGCAAAAACGACGTGAACCATGGCGATCGTGCAATAGCGTTGGCTTTTCTCTTTTTTAATTTCAATTATTAATCGTTTAAAAAATTTTTTAAATTTTATTCACCTAAAATTCTATTCAAAATGTACGTTTATATGTTGGTATTTTATATAAATAATAATACCTAATGTAAATTATTATTTATAATGACACGAATGACAATATAGTAATAATAGTAATAATAATATTAATTATTACTATTATTATGCATTTTTTTTAAAATATAATATACGTGTGGTTTAACAGCGACACCTTCACTTTCAAATTACTTGCAATGCCTTCCCATTGAGTACCGTATGCATTACTTATATTAAGTGAAAATATTTTTAGCAAGATTACGATTCGTCCTTGTGCGTTACGGACAAGTCAAGCACTATGACAAGTCCAGATTCTGGCCAGTCATTTTCACCAAAAAATCGAAGTCGAAGACAATTATTGCCGCGAAAGTCAATTCAACAGGAATCCACAAAAATTCTCCAACCTGTTCCACAACAATTCATGTATAATCCCCCTTTCTTTTTTTTTTTTTTAAAAAAGAATGTTCTTAAAAGGAATTGAAATTCTGACGTTTTTCCTATAATTAGAAGAATGAATTCTCACTTTTTTTGCTGTTTCAAAAATTTTTTTTTCATTATTACGACAAAATAACTGATTGTTCGGAATATTGATGATAAAGCGTAAATGTCGAATTTTAAGAAAACTTTTGAATTACATATTTGTTTTTAAGAGAAAATTTAAAATTTCCGCATTTAATGTTTACCAATTGTTTGCCTAATTTTAATTAATTAAATTAATTGTCACTTAATGCACGTGCAAAAAATTTAATTCTAATTATTTATTTATTAATTTGTCAATCATTCAACTATGCAAATCGACACTATCTATTTCTTTAATGTTTTTCGGTATTTCCAGAATATTAAGATTGCGATTCCAGAAAATCACAGGTATGAAGGCTACAACTTACAGGATACTTACTTTCAGTTATAATTATTGAAATTTGTAGACGAAAGGATAGCACTGAACAAAGTATAGGCGGAAATGGGGAAGAATCGAACGGACTGTTTTCACCACCAACTACTGGTCGATCAAACGATTGGTTGAAACAGGATGATAGCGAAGATAGTGAGCTACAACCCTACAGTATAGAAAGTGGTGTGATCGAGGAGGCTACATCAGAAGAAGTACGGTAAGTGCATTCCAATAATTACATCTAAATTTTCATAAGAAGCGCTATTGTTCTACATGTTACTTCTATAATCTTAATTTAATCAATCTATTTGATGCTTTACATTAAACTTTTTAGTACTTTACATAATTTACTTTATTATAACATTAACAAGTTGAAAGTTTTTGTTTTTAAAATTTTTTTCAAGCAATTTGATGCGTCGATTAACTAAATCTATGCATGGATCTGCAGTTTCTCTAGTTGTTTCATCAAAACATCATCCATTTTGCACGCATAATTCGCTTACCGTACTCTTTCCAACCTCATTTGCTAGTCGAGATGAGTGTCGGTCAGCACTCGGTCAGTATTACTTAACCAGTTCATCACCGTACGACGACGAATTCACTAACTCTGCATCTTACGGCAATATACATCGGTACCATATGCTTTCCTTTTTCATCTCACTAATTCGAATTTTAACGGAGGATTATGACATCAATATTTTCTTCCTCGTTTAAATGAAGTTTACATGAAACTAACCTGTTTGCTACTAATCCGATAAATAAACAATTTGTTTACTTATTTACAACTTCTTAGTATTTCCTTTTAGCTTCATTATTAACATAAATAATATTTTGCACTAATACATCTATTAATAGTCTTTTTTCCTAGCAAATTTTAAATTACAATTTGTCACTCTCATACTTTGTATTTACGTCAATTGGAAAAGTAAAATTCAATTTCACTTTTATTTCAGATGTGTATATTAACATTTGTGTAAATATTACTGTTGCAGAATTAACTTCCTTAATAATGCTTGCTCTGCAATTTTAATGCTTATAGCGGAGTTTCTCTTAATTACTAGTCGTTAAACTTAAAGCAACTAATTAATGATCAATACTGTTTGATAGCTTTTTTTTTTCTTGTGTGGAAAGTTTACCGTCCATTAGTCAGCATCCTAAAATGCTTTTCCAGATTGGCCAACAGTTCACTGTTCACGAAGCCATCACTGTCACAGCTAGCAGTGCCTGAACCTAAAACGAACAAAAAAGCAGTATCATCCCCTCCACAACTGAACCTGCCCGAAACTCATCAATTATCAAGCACTAGTGAAAGTCACATTTCCACGTCACAATTACTCTTTCCGCCGACTATTTCAAATGATGAAAGTACGATAAATGGGGCTGCGACAAATGGCACTGAGTCAAACATACCGCTAATTGCTGATACTCAAACAGAAAAGCCCAAAATTTCAACTCCTTTAAGGTAAAAGGGTTGTAAAATAAGCGAAAAGTTGAATTCGAGCAAGCATGTTATCTCGCATAAAATTCTTTTCTAAATTTTGATTTAAATTAAAGCTAAATCCTTCCTTCTTTCTTTTTTCATATAAAAATGGTTGTTGCTTTAATGACGTTTATATTTCAAAATTATATTCATGAAAGTATATTTTTAGCAATGACATATCATCGTGCATTTCGCAGTACAGCGTTGTCGTTGCATTACGGGTTAATGTATCAAAGCTGTTTAAGTGATTGAGAAAATTTTTCAGGAAAGCAACTAGTATTGAAGATCGTGGAGAGCAGGAATTCGCTCCGTGGCAATCTGCGAAGCAAACTCAATCTCAAATTTCCGGATTCTCGAAGCGACAACAGGAATCAAAGAATGGTTTCGGTAATGATCAACCATCAAAAAGCATGTCATCCTGCATGAAAAGCGAAAATCTTGAAGTTTGTATTTCATGTTTTCACACGAATTTCACGTACAAACTTTGTTGTGCTAAGTTAAAGGCTAGGCGTAGGCAAAGATTGAACATGTGCTTAAGTCATTTATTCATTTACGAAACTGAAACAATGGATGATGAAGAGACAGATTGGATTCGAGTGGACGATTTAACACATTCCAATCGACGGTTTCTTCAGGAAGCTAACGCTTGAAGTCATCCACGATGCAAGCTACGTCCAACAGTTCATTTTGCTTCACTGATCGATCCTCGCAGATGCTGCATAACTTTCTAAACTCTTTCTACTGACTGTATTTTTAGGAAAGACTGATTATGAAATCTCTCCATTTCAGTGTCGCATATGTGAACAAAATAACTTTTAGGATTCGCCACCAGCGTTTCAACAGCATCATCAGCGTCGCTTCCGCATATCAGTTTCACCAACACGACGTTTTCAAAGCCAAAGTGGTCCTTCTGGAAGCGATACCGATACTAGGTATATATACATTTATATTTATTTTTAAAGCTGTTTTTTTCTGCAATTTGATTAAATTGAATTTCGGTGAAAAATAAAGCTTACTTTTCAAGTTTTAGTACTGGAAAACGTCGTTACGTGATTAGACAAGAGATATTTCCGGATTTGACATTAAGTGGAAGTATGAATGATAGCGGAATTTCACATCGCAAATCATCAGTTCACTCCTCACATGCAGCAGAGATCCATAATGGTAAAGACAATTAGTATTAAATCATTAGCACCTTCTACTTATGCCCAATTTGATGTAGTCTTTTAAAGGTTGTTTTTGTATAATCTGCCGACAGTGTGATAGCGTACCACACTCAATGAGCGTTGTCTTTCTTCGTTCCTACCTTCTGATTGGTACTAGCACTGATTCATCAGCTGACCATGTTGTAATACGTCTTGTTTAACTTGTTAACTTTAATTTTTTTGCTTTTCGATTCACTTTCCCAAAACCCATTCACTATTAATAGCATGATATTCCCTCAAAACTAAGTCATGTCGCTTCTCTTTACCTAAGCTAACTATAACGCTTGATACTGTATGATTACCCTTGTTGAAGGAAAAATTTTTTGCGAGCAGGAGTTAGCAAAATTTCACTTCCATTTTTATAGCTATACAAATTACCTAAGAAAAAATCAAAGGATATTATTTAGAGATTGTTTAGATCACAGGCCATTTGTTAAAGAGTTTAAGGTATTAAAATTTGAGGTAACGAAATGGTGGAAAAAGTTTAAATCTATTGTCTTAAGTAACCAGTGATTGTTCATTGCTTTGTATTTTATGTGCTTCTAAATAAACAGGACCATATTCGCGTGATTTTTAATTAACTCTACTTTATCGCATTAAAGAAGCTATTTAAAAGACTATGTTAAAGTTGAAGTCATCTGGATGATCTATTAATCTGAAAAACGCGAAAGGCATTCAATTTACTTAGAATTTTTTCGTTTCCATTTAAATCTGAAAACCATTTTTTGTTGTAGTTGATTTAGAAACGGAATAGCCAGCATTAATTATCAAGATTAGTGATCATATATGGAATAATTTTTAAAAAACTAAAAACATTTGATTAAGGATAAAATTAAATTTAAAAAAGTGTCATTCGTAAAAAAATTCCCCAAAATAAAGTATTCAAAATCTCAAAGTCACAGCAACGAAATGAAAAGTTGAAGTGTTCCTACAATTGTATGATAAATCCATAAGCAACCTGAAATGCAGATTTTTAATTCAAAAATAAAAATAAGTTTCCTAACTCCTGCATTAATTCATCCAAATCCACATCCAGTTCACTGGTTGATGACTTGTATGACTTTATTAAAACATCACGAAAAAGTTATTTTCTCTTCCGATTTGCAAAAAATAATCCATAGGACATTAACAATAGTAAGGCATAGAAATAAATTCATAATTCAAGTGAACATTTTTTGAAAATTGGAAAGAAAAACATATAACTAAATAATATAAGAACTAAAGAACCACATACAAACTATAAAATTCACCAACTCCAAAAAAAATCTGAAATCATCCGCTGTTTATTAAAACAAAATTTTACTAATTAATAAATTTCAACTATCTGTTACCAATTCAATAAAAAGAGTTAAACCTATTTTAAAATATGTAACTTTATAAAAGTGATATTGAAAAAGAAGAAAAAGATATCACAAGGAAACGTTTCAGTATTAAAACATATTCCGGAACGGTGGTACCCGCATGCATAAAACTTCGTTTAAACCATTCTGCCGTTACTTCTTTAAAAACGCAACGTCCATTTAAACGCACTTCCCCGATCGCTTTCCATTCGAAACAAACGTAGCAAAACAATCGAAATCACCGAGGCAAACAAGTAGTGAAATTGGTTCCACAAGTAATGTACGCATATTACCTATTTCGTTACTTGTTGTATTGCATAGTTGTATAATGGCCTTAATGAGTTCAACATTTCTTTTTCTGAGGAGAAGCAGTAGAGGATATTCTATCTCTCATTTAAGTGAAATTTTAGAAGTTACGGAACATTTAATTTAACAGTTGAAATTCTCACCGATAAGCTTGTCATCTGAAGTCCAATTTGGAGGTTCTAAGTGATTTTATCCGAGAGATTTAAAGGATCAGTGGATGAAGTGTATTGATTTGTGGAAGTTATGTGTAACTCTCATAATGAATGATTCGTCCCTTTTCAGGTAAAATGTCTTTGGAAATGAGGAAATGTATAAAATGCACTGAAAGAGCTACACTGTGCAGCACAGATGTTAGGAGGGCAGTTTACTGTAAGCCGTGCTTTATTCAAATGGTAAAACATAAGTTTAGCTCTGCTATCGGGAAACGACGACTTTATAAAGTTAGTATTATTTTACTGCGCTCCAAAATATTAGTCATTATCCATAGGGGTATGTATTGAAATTTAAATTTAACTTGTATATCAACGTTCATGTGATATTCGCTTTGGTTTATGTTTTAATGGATTAAACTTTATAACCATAAAAATAATAAAAAGCTTCCCATGTTTACTGGAAACTACTATATAATGCGTGGAGCGTGCGCTTATATTTTCACGTTCTCCATTTTTTCCTTACATGTAATTAAATTATTCGAGAATTTTGGCAAAATATTCGGCGAACTTTATGTTTTCTTCATTTTAGGACGGTGGGAAACGCGAGACCTTAGTGGTTTACGATGGAACTAATGCTGGTGCATTTCTGTTATCTCTTGTTAGCCAAGGCCTGAAAGCTGACACTCATAAGCGACTTATACTCGTGCCTACTGTAAGTATTCACGGATTTAAGACATACTTAGATATGCTTCCGAATAGATTGATTTGTTATGTTTTTAGCGTATATCAAACGAGAAATTTGAAGAGTTGTGATAAAAATGAAGTATTCTATAATTTTGGTGGTGATGCTTCTTTTCCAGCAACTGAGATGTTTATTATCAGAAGCTTTTTCAATATGGATATGAGCTAAAACTAATAGTTTTGCGTTAGCAGTTCATGATCAAACTTGAAAATCCGAAGTTCTCCACATTTTTAAAATTTCTGTGTCAACGTCATTTTTTTAACTTTTACTTTTAAAAGGCAATATTTATTTAGGTAATGGTCCTTCTTAGAGAAACAGATGAAGCAGTAATTGATAATATCAAGAAAGAAGTAGAGCATATCAAGGAATGCATTTTGGCCCCATGGATATATGTCCATATCGCTGCAGTTTTGCAAAGCAATATATCTGATCCGCGAACATTATCCGATATTTGTGGCATTGACCATGTATATTTTTTTCTACTTCGTGATTTTTAGACCTGGGTTCTGATTTCTCGACAAATTTTCATTCACTGTTTTTCAAATTATAATTTATGATATATATTGGAAGTGAAAAAGTGTCCTTAAGTCTGGCTCGGCAAGATAAGAAACAGAATGTAGTGGAAAAAATAATAAGTAGCGTACTATTTGCATTCTAATCTTGCTTTTATACTTGTTTGGTTTTCTGAAACGTCACCGAACTTGTGAGAGTGGTAGGAATTACCCATACTCGATTTCTTACTATTCAATATTTCTTTTGTTATTAGTTTTGCATATTTTGCGACAAATTCTGGTTGGTCACGACCGGAATATGTCCAACTAATCGGTTTCACGTCTATCATCAGTCAATTTAAGCTTTTGAAATATTTTTGTTACGTCGTAATTTTTATTTGTTATTAAACGGTTTTTCAGGTACCGCAATGGACTCAGTTGTTGGCTTCCTGTTCTTCATCATCTACCAAAGAAGAAGTTGAATATTTATGTTCAAATATACTATGCGTTAGGATAGCACGAAAGTTGGGAATTCATAAAGTAATGCTTCCTGTGCCCGCCGATGAATTAGCTTCAACAACTCTTACTTCGCTTGCTCTGGCTAGAGGTTTCATGCTCTTTTTCCGAATTTTGAAGTCCGAAAATAAATTTGGAAAAGAATGTTTTAATAGGAAGAAGGTTTTAAATTTCGGGGCTCTTATCTCTACATCTTGAATTTCAGTTTTTTGGAGTAACTCAACTTTTCAAGGTGGCAATAAAAACAGCTTATAATACAGGTTTGCAAGTTTTTAGGTCCTTCTGTTTTCCATGCAGTTAACGTAGTTGATAAGCGTCACGGAGATGTCACATTGATACGTCCGCTTCGAGAAATTAGCGAAAAGGAAATTGCAATTGTGAATCGGTATTCTTTCATCTCATCTCATCTTTATCTTCGAATTTTGTGAATTCTGCTTCATTTTTTATAATTCAATAGTTCTTTTAGACGAATAACAACTATGAATATGTAGGTAGCCATGTTAAATTATAAAATAAAGATGTTAAACAGTCCAATTCTACCAGTGCTATTGTACCGTATCATATGTATAGGTTTTTTAGAAGTTTTCAAAATCAAATATTGGATGTTTTCCAAAATACGTCTTTAGAAAACTTGCGCAATGTTAGATAAATAATTCACTGTAGGTGGTATTGATTTAGATTCGAAGGAAGTGACCGATATATTCTGAATGTACAGAGGAACCGTTTAAAATCTGATGATAACGAGTCAATGCAGTCAGTTTCTAGAGATTTTATAAGCAATTTGATAACAGATGGCTTTACCGGAACGGTAAGTACCGTATTAAGCATCGCTAGCAAAATACAGGGTCCAGCAGCAAGTGGTGTTCACTGCGTCCTTTGTGCTACGGTTTACAATGCAAAGGAAGGCGAAAGGTTGGTTGTGTCTTATGAGTACGTAGTTTAACCTGAGTTATTACCGTTTTATTGTCTTATTTTCTGGTTGTTTTTAGATCCCAATCTTGCAGTGAAATTTATTTTATCGAGAAGCTTTTGTATGCGAGAATAATATTAAGTTGTAATCATAGCGTGGGGTATCATTTCAAACTCAGCACGAATTTGTGATTACATATAGAAATGTTTTGCTTTTCAGAGATATTGTCGTCTTTGCGTAGAAGTTATTTCATAAATATATTTTTCAAATTTTGATGCTTTATATTTTCAGATGCTGCTCTCCATGCATGTTAATTATGGATGATGTTGGCGACAAAATCTTGGTAGAGCAGCTCCTCCACTCCGTATCCACTGATGTACTAAAAAATGAATCATTTGTAGTTTGTTAATACTTGCCAGTCAGGCGATTTAATACTTGTTGGAATTTAAAATTTTGTGCTAGCAAATAGATGTTTCGGGTAAACCGTACGGTTTAGAAATAATAATAAGTTAATTCCATCGGACAGATGGGGTAATTGTATTATTTAATCAAATAATTTTAAGCATTTGAATGCTTAGAAAATCGAAGATTTTCAACATCACTGAATGCTTATACGAAGTCAACATCACTGATGGCGTTTGTTTGAGGTGAAAGTTTTTGTAACACAGCCAAATGGTTGTGAAGGTTTTTGTTTGATGGAAAGTTTTATCTACTTGACGTTATAAAACAATTATCGAGAGTAGACTGGACACTTAGTTGTTCTTCGCTTGTCGTTGCGGGAAAATAATTTGGAACTATTCGTTCAAGTAGTTTGAACAGTTTTAATGGAGTGTAGATGACAATACTGCTTCGTTTCGACGTGGTAGGCAACAACAGAATATACTCATAGAGCTAGGAAGGCTTGCGTACTGTTTTTAATAAAGTAGGCAGTTCACCATGTTATAAAAATCATATAAGAGAAGTGGTGAAGAAAGAGTTAAAAGATCATTTGACAAACAATTTCTATACTATAGATTTCAAAAGTACAAAGATGTGGTATTTAAACATTGTCACATTTGGGTGGTTGATATTTTTTTATTCCTTCATTTGTAAAATTTGCTGAAATATATTAAATGATTCGTTTTTTTTTTGCCATGACTGTGATCAATAAATACGGATGAACTGATTTTTTGCACCACCCACGCATTACGGTTATTCCTCAGTGTGATTACCATAGAGCTCTTGTCGCTTTTAATTCATATTTAGAGGCTGAAGTTGTTAATTTAATTTAGAATATTTAATCATAGATGATATGTGATAGCTATTAAAGAAATTAACATGCTCATACCAGAATTTTACTCTCATTAGGGAATAATGATGCATGAAACTTTATGCAAAATTGACGCATAGATTTCGAATGTTGTTTCGTACGGTGGTCATTGGTGATTGAGATCTGCAATACTGGAAGACATCGAAAACCAAAACATCAGTTGGTAACTAACTGGTTGTAGAAAAAGTGTACAGACTGGCATACAAATTGCCATATGTTTGCTGTGTGCACCTCTCCTATCAACTGTGCTTGCTTCTCAAAGCTGATTTCATCCTTAAAAACATCCGTTAAATTGTGTGATTGTTGCAGCTATTGATTTGATTAGAACTGCAAAGTGAATGTGGAGATAATTTTAACAGTAGTCTTAACTATCGTTGTGTTGAAGAAGCAAGCATGCCAATTATCACTGTAACTGTTAAGTTAGGAGTTGTAGATTTAAAAATTTTTGCGGTTATTAAAATTTTGTGACGAGAAACGATATGTTCTTTGTGCGTTCGATATGTTCGATTCATCTTTTGGACGTTACGAATACTAGCAATTTTCATACTATTTATCAACGAAATTGCCGACATCGATCACATTTGCGAGTACTATTAGTTCGTCATTGCAATGAATCACTGAAGCTTCTTCATAGACTATGCCGAAGGAAGTGTTTGTACAGAGTTAAAGATGTCGTTTTTTTTTTTCTTTTAGCAAGTTGTGTTACTGTTATGATTAACGTTTTTCTAACTTTATTCCTTTTCTTCCATTTCTTTTTTTTTTTTGGTTTCTTCAACTTAGAATAATCAAGATTTTTGCTTATATTTCTTTTGCTAGTTTATGTTGATCCTTTTTTTTTTATTTCTGAATCTTTAGATAATGAATCGGAATATTGAAATCCAACATTATTACCAGCCAACATTATTATTTAAGAATATTAGGCTGATGCAAAAGTAGTTGCGCTTCTGGGTAACAATTAAGCTTACAATATACTTGGTAACCGTCGTAGTTAGCACATGAAACTTGTGTTTTGCGCTTGGTACACCTGAGGACTTTTTATGATGTTGGTTGTAAATGAGATTTTGGAAATTGATGGATTGACCGAAAGGATGATAAATGGTTGGTTAAAAAAAGGTGAGATAAAGAAGTGATCAGGCAAAATTTTAATAGCCCAACTCACTTGTTTAAAATGTTCAAAGCTTTGAATGGTATTTAACGCTACAGTTGTTCAATATGAAGCAAGGGAATTGCTTCAGCAATATTAAAAGTGTAATTATTTTTTGCACCAACTTAACGTTTTTTCTATATTGTACCAGTACCGTTTACAATGCCAGTATTTTCAGGATTGGATGAGTGAAGGATGGGAAAACTTGCCAACCGAATTGTTGTTGATGATAATGTCTTACTTAGAAGCGAAAGAATTGGCACGCCTTGGTAACGTCAATTATCATTGGAAACGTGTGGGAGAAGATGATTCATTGTGGAAATATTTATTTTTCAAAGATTTTACACGAAGCAGTAAAACGTATAGGAAGGTAAATTTTGACTTTCAAAATAATTGATCAGAACTGATTTTTTATTGATGCTGGAAATGAATGCTGTACTATATCTAGCATACATCCTTACTCTAGAGAAAAAAAAATTTACTAGTATTTTATAGGTGTGTGAACGTTGGATCGATGAATACAAGTTATTGAAATTTGAGCCTCCGATAACACTTACGGAAAGTTTGAGAGATTGTCCTGACGGTTTGTCACATGTTGCATTTTCCGATGATGGTCAGCTATTTTGTACAACAGCTAACGATGCTTCCTTCAAAGTGCGTTCTTGTTGTTTGCTTGCGGTGCATCTCTTATAATGCAAAAAATCACTGAACCGTTTCAAATAAGACTATATTGGAATAGGGAAATGATAATTAGGCGATCAGTAAGAGCGACGAAGTGTACCGAGTTCTTGAGAGCTTAATGTAGATGTGGAGTTATCGAATATTTCCTGAATAAGTCTAAGTAGAACTGTTTGACAACTAGTTCAAATTGTTTTAAAAACCTACTTTATAGGTCCGTGCACATTGTTTACTTGCAAGACCCAATTCATCGAACAGCTCAATCATTTGACATTTTATTTAATTTTTCATAATTGAATTTATTGAGACATGTATCAAAATTGGGTTTTTTAATCACTTCACTATTTCACTTTATCTTTATGTTACAGATATGGACCGCTACAACTCCAGTGTATTTGCTGGATGAAAGATATATGGATGATGCACTTGGATGGGAACGTGCTTTAAGCTCTGAGTTCAGCGCAGACAATAAACGGCTTCTTGTAGCCGGCGTGAAGTTTGGTGGAGTTGGTGAAATTGCGATATATTCCGTCGATGGTTTGCTTTTTTCCATAGCTTCTAGTTTAAGGCTCTCAGTTATAAGTAGTGGCTAAACAGTTCTCATAACCCTTGCAAATTTGCAGCAAAACTCTTTTCATTTGATTGTTAGTAATTCCAGAACAGTTTGTGGAATACAGTTTAGATCAAAGTGTGTATTTAATATAAATTTTCGTAATACATTAATCTAAGTAAAAAGGAATCGAAATGTTCTTTGCCAAGTAATACTAACCAAACGGCAAGTTCTTTTTTTTCAGAGGACAACGCTTCAATACACTACTTGTGTCGTGTAATAAATAATCCTCCTGAGGTGGGCGCATGCTGGTACAATAGCTCATACATATTTAGTGGTGATATATATTTCTTTAATCGGAAGTGCGTTTACTGTTCAATTGTTTTGTCATATTTTAGTTCATAACTGAAATGTGTTTTAGTTAGATATTCAGTAACACTTCAGCTAATGATATAAACCGATAGCATCCTATCAGAATTAAATTTTTTTTTTAAAAAAAAAAAAGATGATCTTTGCAATAACATGTTATTGGAATCACAAGTTTATTACAAGTTAACAATCGCAGTGAAGTAACAGTAGCAAAAAAGAAATTGTCTTTCGGAACTGCCAAAAGACAAGGTTCTTTTTTAGTTCTGTTGTGGGCACATCTGTGTCGCAGATTTGGATTTGTTCATCATTATCACCGGATGCAGTTGGTAGTGAGTCAGTAATGAGCCCTGTTTTCCGGTAAAGCTTTTTTCAAGACATCTTTGTGTCTTGTTAATTTTTCTATGAATGAAAAATTTAATACAATATTTTAGGTATTCATGAGAAGAGGAAGGAAAGATAATAGTTTTTTCCTCCAATATGCATGGTTTTTAAACCTTGTAGGAGCATAGAAAACAATTCTCTAAACACGAATGCAGCGCCTCTTATAAATCACGCAGTTCCACACTTAGTGTAGTTAGGCAACAATTGCTTAAACAAGGCTTTACATTAGTTACTTAACTTTTAGTAACGTGCAAGTTATGATATTAGTCTGTAGAAAGAGTTGTAAGTTTTGAACTACATTCACGTATAACTTTGTGTCGGAAATCTTGCAACCATTTAATGTATTTGCAGGCTGCCAGCCAATGTTTGTAAAATACTTTTTAAATATTAATGAAGTGCTTGGAATTTGACGCTGATTGTTTTCGTTTAGAATATTGAATCGAGGTGGAAGCTACTGTCAAATGATCAAATTAGGTCGGTTTGTTCCTTCTCGACTCCGAGGCATTGTAGTCCTTGCAGAAGAAGCAGCCATTGAACATAAGGTGAAACATTTTCAACGTACAATTGTGTCTACCATTGTACTTCAAATTTTATTTTTCTTTTGGCGTTTGGAGGCACAAAATAAATTGATTTTGAATTAGGAGTAGGCATATGTGAGTAAAAAGGTGTAATGCTGATTTTATTATTCATATAGGTACAGGTTAGTTTTGTTTCAGCTTTTCAGGGATGAAATATATGTTTAGTACTTAGTCATGGCTTTCTCAAATTGATTTTGTTGGTCGGTGTTTTAAAAGTAGGTCAGAATTTGTATCTTTAAGTAGTAGTGGATAATAGGTTTTGTCACTTTGAATTAATGAATTTTCAGACATTAACTTCGAAGGCGAATGAGCTGGTAAGTGAAGAATTAAGCGATAATGAACGAAGAAACGAAATGAAAAAGCGAATTGAAGAGATTAGTTCTGATTGGGGAACTGAATGTTCCAGCTGCAAAAATTGGCATTTGGAAAATGAGGATAGCAGTGTGGGTGATAGCTCGTCGGTTACATATGCCGCTTGTTGTCCATGTTTTTGTCACGAAAATGACCATCGATTATTAATTTATGCAATTGGTGACAATGAATTTTCACCACCGCATCGTATTGCATTCAAAATAGTTGATGGTAATATGGTGGGTCGTTTTTGCTTATGTATTGCAATTAGAGCATAATGGCAAAGTTGACAAAAATCTATTCCATTACTAGGAATGGTCTGGGAAGTATCGACTGATCTAACTTTATTAGGTACTGCTCAAGTGAAATTTTTTCGAAGCTACTCAAACTGGAGTTTGTCTGCCAAATTTCTTATTGCTTATTGATGTTCCGGGACTTCAGTAAGTTGGAAAAGGAGTGCTACTAACTTGTCGGTTTGTTAAGGCTCAACAATTTAAACTTCCCATCATTGAATCAGTTAATTGCTAAGTAGATAAATTTAGTGATTCACATCGTTTCTTTTCTTATCTGAGCATTTTCGTTTTTTATGCTTGGTAACTCTAAAACTTATGGAAGTTTTTAGATCGCTGAAAAAATATATCCAGAAAGGGAATCATGGCCAAAACAAGAAGAGCGGTGAATTTTTTTTTCTTTTTGTTTCGCCACTTTAGAATTGCTATGGAGGTATTGAGATATCTAGGCATGTGTTTTATGGAAATCAGAAATTTGAAGTAATACCATCGGTGGGGAAGGAATTCATATTGTTACTTCAGTCTTTATTTGAATCTGAATTGGTTCATAACGAATTGACTGATCTAAAGCTCAGAAAATACACATATGCATTACAGGTTACTGCGGAAACACCGATACAGAAAAGTGGGATCATACAGAAAAGCCTTTAATTTGAAAAATGGTGTTGTAGGATATGTATAGATTCCATTTTTTCTGAGAAATTCTGATGTATTAGACAATTTCTTCTAGATCATCAGGTCGTCATCGTCGGCGACAAGAATTTGAAGAAGTACGACTGTCGACGATAATGTCAATGGTTGACTTTCCGGACCATATTATCGACATGAAAGCTTACATTATGGGCATGACACTGAGTTTAGACCAAAAGTAATTTCATTTTAATAAAAAATCTTTATAAATAAGAACAAGAAATTGAAAGCCATTTCCTTTTTTCCTGTGCTTTTTCGCAATAAGGGATGAATATTTCATTGGTTGTTACCAAATGCTGAAGAAAAAGAACGTAACGGCTTACATTTAAACTCTTAAACTCGTTAGAGAGTAAAATAATAATTTGTTGCACTTTATCTCATAATATTTGATTACTTTTTCATCTTTCAATAGTCACTGTTTCAGGTATTTATACGTAAACGTGACACATGATAATTATGGCGGTAGTTCACAGTTTGCATATTTGGTAAGTCTTCATCCTGCTTAACTACAGCGGATACATTGGATTTGCTTTTATTTATTGAATTTCTGATAACAATGTCTTTCAAATTTTGAGTGTTTGTGTATTAAATAACAATTTTGCGAGAGGCTAATGTAATCACAATCCCAGAAGTTTCTGGCAATGTTCGTTAATCCACCAGCAGTAGTACCAAATGTACTGTAAGTTGAGGATAGAGAAAAGAAAAAATAAAAATTTTGTTAATCACCAGTAATTTTTTACCATATTAAATAATTTTTTAAGGCTGAAATTTGTGTCATCAATTTATCAACGATGATAATTGAGAAATCATATATTGGTCATTTTGCTACATGTGTTGAACGGTTTGGTTGTTCTGTTGGTGGACATTATGTTGCGAGGTAATGTTTAAATTGAATTACAAAAAAGTTTCTTCGAAAGTATCGCTTCTCGAATTCATTTAGATATTAAGTCTGGATATTGAATTGTTTTGAAGCAATCTTCCAGATTTGGAAATCGGCTTATTGTTTCGTGATTATATGTTTCAGCTTCCTCAAGATACTGGGATGCAAGTTCGTGATTTTATATTTCCGAAAAGTCGCAGTACAGTATCTTCTCCGTTTTTCGATAAGTATCATGAATATTTATTTCCTTCTGATTTTTCAGTGCTTCAGTTGACGGTGGTCGAATTTGGTCACGTGAATATCATTGCGTTATCGGAGAATTACCACATGTTGGAGGAGCTGCAGCTGTTGCACTAAATCCAGTCGATGGTACCATGGCAGTGTCAGTTGGAAAGACAGATGGTAAAATTAAAATATGGCGTAGTAAGAAATTTCTGCATCGCTGTACAGTTCCTAATGATTTTATGTAGCTTTATATATTTGTGACAATGAACATCATGCCTAAAAAAGTTTTTTAAAACATTGATAAGAAAAGCGGTGTTCTGATATGATTGAAAATCTTAGCTTTTTGTATAATTTGTATGATTACTTATGATCAGCTCAAGAAAATCTGTGTTAGACTTCAAACATTTTGGAAGCTACTCAATGCTTTTTTCCTAAATTCTCAAATGATTGTTTTGTTCGCTTGAGAATTTCAAAAATGTTTCGCTCAAAAAACCTTCCTTATCTGTAAAGGCCTTATCTTAATCACTTCTGGCCTTCTTTCCTATACAATGTGTGGCAAAAGTTGCTGCCAAGAACTTATTTTGTAGTACTGATTCGTTGAATCTCTGATGTAATATAGACTTATATGTACATTTCTATATTGACTATCTCTACTTATCTTTTAATTCAACCACGTCAAGTGATGAATTAATCATACTTTCTACTTCGTTTCGCACGATTTTTTCATTGTATGGAAATTCTCCATTACAAACTTGGGCAACGGGTTAAATGACGAATGGGAACAATAAAAACATCAAGTCTGTACCAAAGTTCAGTTAAGTCAAAATGGAAGATATGTTAGCCTATTATTAGCTAAAAATAGCATTTGGGTTAAATTTTCAAATCAATCATGGATAGTCAAGAGCTAACATCAAGCGGTTCTTTTGGCATAAAAAGGAAATCGCGGAAAATTCTGGGCTTATTTTGTCTTGCAAATAAAATAGATATAAAAAAATTGAAAGTTGGGATAACTCTCAATGTCCAGGTTAGTCATTTTTTTTTTGAAGGATGATGATAAGTCATCGTATCTTCCAGAAAAATTTGTGATTATCAAGAGAATGAAATTGAGCCAGAAGCGTAAGCTTAAGCCTGTGCCATCATGTTCGATTTGGGAAGGGTTAGAAAATGGATTTAGTTCACGTTTATCTGCGTGTACTATATTTATTGTGTACGTATATGTGTATCTGATGATCAGGACATATTAGTGAGATCAAAAGTGATTTTTTTGAGGAGCAATTTGAAAATGTTTGTTTTTAAAGGAGTTAAGGGAATTGCTTATAGCTTTGTTTGTCCATGAGGTTAGCGGATAAGTCGTACAGAAGTGAACGTAGATGTAAGAATTAAGAATTTCTATGAAAAGTTATTTTAAAATAATTTCTGTGGAACGAGGAAGGTCGTAGATAGTTTGGATACTAACGACAATGATGATAGCTTAAAAATAGTCTGTCATGGCAATGGATGCTCCTTTCTTTACTTTAAATGATCATCGTGATCAAAAGACTACTGTTAGTTTAAATTTTAGGAAAAAACAAATTTGATATTTATCTATAGTGATTGAATTTAACGAGAATTATATTTACATTTACATCATATTGCAAAATCTATGTAATAAATTGAACAATTAAAGCTTAATGTTAGCTGAAGCAAAGTGTTTTGAAATTTCCTTCTCAAACAAAAGAAGCGGAAAAGTTTTTGCTTTCTTATTACCACAATTTTTTCATCAATTATGAAAGCACTGAGATAGATTTGTCTTTTCTTTTCAAAAGTTATTTAGCGAAGTAAGCTTCTTGTCAGTCGAACAATGTAATCGATGATTGCTAATTAATTGGAGCATGAATGAGGGACATGATAGTCGAAAGTATCTTTATCTTGTTTTTTTCCTATTGTATTTTTTCTGCTACTCAGGCCTACACTTTTAAAAGTAAAGCATTGGAGAGGTGAGACAAAAGTGAGAGCAGAAGCAAGAGTTGCGAAGAGATAATGCGGTTATTGCGAAGGGAAAGAAAGTTTCACACTTTCGCAAAAATATTGCAGTAAAATTATGAATGTTTCATTTGGATTGAGCTGAAAAAAATTGAAAAAAAAATTTGGATTTCTAAAAAAAATATTATGCAAATGCTAAGGAACCGGTTCATTGGTAGCTTTTAATTTGAATGAAAAAAAATTTCCACTCAGCAAAATTAACCGGTATTTCTAAGGGAATGGTAGCAAAACGGTAAGGAAATAGTGGAAAAAAAAAGGAAGCTAAAAACTTGCTCTATTGAAGCGTACATTCGCATTTGTAACGAACATGATTGTAACAAAATTTTTTTCAAGTTTGAAAATTCACTATGTATTGCTGATTAAGACAGAGTTTGAGTCAGAGGCACGACTTAAATTCCTTTTGATTCATCCGGGCTACGGTAGAAATTGATTGTATGAGTTATAAAAGAGGGCTGAATGGTACAGATGGAACACGTGAGAGAAGAAATGGGATAAGATGCGAGCATACTAGATGACTTTCTAAGGGAGAAACATGATTGAAAAGATAAAGTTTTGAAAATTTCCATTCCATTGTGAAAGTTGATTTGGGAGGGCAAAAAAACAAAGCAAAATCTGCATATTGATAATTTGCTAGAAGTTAAATTTATAAATTAAGATCACCGGAATGCTTCATAGCGATCATCTACGATCCATCACTCTGTGAGGGTTATTTAAACTGTTCTTCTTTGCATCCAACCTTTTCAAAAAGCGCACAAATTGGTGGGAAAGGTGGTGGACGCGTTTCAAAATACTTCAAATGCAAATACATACATTCGGCCAGCAGCAGTGCCATCGTTGGAAAACGGATCCTCTACCTGTTCAGCAATACATCACACTTCTCACTTTTCCAATCATCCGCACGAATGCTTCCCATCGATTATTCATCTCATTGATCTAGTCGATTTAAAAAAAAATGGAAGTATTTGATGATTAATCAAATTGAATTTTCACTCATTCTTGCATTACTTGCATATTAATTCTCTAATAAACGCATAAATCAAAACAGATAAATCACTGTATTATTCCTTGCCTTCATTTTGTGAAGAGAAACAACAGCTACGATGACATTTCAAATTTATTCAATTAGCATTCCCTAAATCTCTCCCTGTTCAGAAACAACAACATTATATATATATATATATATATATATATATATATATATATATATATATATATATATATATATGTGGTTTTCTATTCGCTTAAATTTCCTTCTGCTATGGTAAGGAGATGTTCGCCCTTTATTTAAAATGAATCGGACTATGCCTGACTACTGCTAGTAGGATTGCGAAAATCCACTCTCTCTGTTCAAAAATGGAAAACATAATAACTCTATTCTTGAACATAATTAGTTTAAAAAAAATTTTCCGATTCGTCATCCCTCATCTGGTTCTCGCTTCCCTTGCGCAGTTTACCATGAAGGGACTGATTACTGACTCATGTTGTTTCATCCAATATTATGCAATTAATTTTAATTACTTCAAACACTTATCGTACATGAAGTTTTTAATCACTTTCAATCGTTTTCTTTCATAGGAAATTAGGATGCATCGTTCAAGGAACTGTTCTGTTTATTTAACATAAAGTAAGAGCACAATCAGCGTGAGTCATTTTAAAAATTTATCTCTGCATATTCTGAGGGTGTACTTTCCTATCTTTCACACACAATTACGGCAGAGAGGTACATGTGACCTGAAGCACAAAGTCATTCCATATATTTCAGTGTAAAATTCAAACTTATAAAAAACAAGAAAAACAATCCAAACGTGAAAAACATATGACAGTTTAATTTTCATTTGAGCATTATAACTTCAACTCGCATTCAAATTTGAATTTTACACGCTTGCATTGTAAATCTCATCCTCAATTTGCCACATATCATTATGACGGATACGCAGTGCGAGAGAGATGTCCAAATTTCTTTAGCGCTGGAAGCATACTGCCAACACTGTCGGACACCACTTTCATCACTATCATTGGTGCATCGCGGGATTTCTCATTTTTTTTTGCTCACAAATCGAATGCTTCCATCATTGACATCATCCCGCTTAATATTTCGGTTGAATGAAAAATTTCAATTCCAAATTTCAGTTTGCAAAGACTTAATACACACCCGCGTAGCACTGGAAACACATTCTCACAAACACTCTCAACACGTTTCGTTGCCTCAAGACACTGTAACAATCAGTTTTCAGAAACACTTCACTTCATTAGCTACGCAAACTATCACACACTTACTTCTTCCACGGAATGTCACAGGAAAAGAAATTCAGGAAAGTGGAAAAGAGATAAAAGAAATTCAGGCTTGAATTACTCGTACGCCCACCTCCCTTCCTTTCGACTTCTCACTGATTTCCAAGTGTCGCATTTGCACGTTCCAGTGATATCTTGTGCAAATCGCATTCTACACTTATGCTTACGCTTACGCACCTGCATAATTTCCGGTACGTAAACGGCGGAAGCGCTACGCACAACCACCGACCACACTGCACACCCACCCGCAACGAGCTAAGAGGGAAAGGAAATTATTGACCTCTGCACGCAACGCACTGATTCCTTCAGATCAAAAACAGCAGCCAAAAAGTGGATTGTCCCTTGAAATCATCCGCCTTGACCACTCCTAATGGTTTATATAATTCGTTAAAATAAATGCAAAAATTTTGATATTTTCCAAACTAATGACTAGACCACACTTACTAGGCTGAACTGCATGGCCTATTGCACAATGATAATCCAACCTGGTTATGCTAACACTGGGCACTATTTCGTATGAATTTATGAGACCGTCCCTGTAAGAATTGCTATGTGAGGCGGAGTCAACTAAATCGACGCTCCCTCGGAATCATCCGCGCTGAAATCCTTAATCAATGCGATCTTGATTTAAGCATGAAACATTTAAAATTCTCACTTCAGATGAACTGCATAAAATTCACTTGTAAATGCTTGAAAAGTTCCGTAAACTCAATAAAATTTGCCTTCATGACCTTTAATATTTAACGAATTTTTTCAAGCGCTATTTCACATGCCTGTTTATTATACGATCCCTTTAGTTGGTTGATTGTATAACTGTCTGGTGGCGTACATACACGCATACACACACTCATTTGCCTGCCATTTGTCCTCTTCGCATACTGCTCGGGAGGTCGGGTTGTGTAGTTCAGGCTGGGGCTGTAATTGGTGCGGTTGTCTGTACGCACGTGTGTATGTGCATATGTGTGTTGCCCGTATGTGTATGTGTATGTTGCGTGTATATGTGCGTGCGTGCGTGTATCTATGTATGTCTGCGTTTTCTGCGGATCTCTATGTATGTCGTCTTCTCATCGTGTTAATCAGTTATTGTACGTGTATGCGCGCGTGTGTGTATGCGTGGACGTATATATATGTATATGCATATGCATGTATATTATGCGTTGTTGCTATAGCAAACTCATTTCTGTGATTTAGCAACATCGTCGCTTGCTTTTCTCATTGCTCTTTGACATGTTTCCCGCTGATGGATGAATGCTTTAAGTCGTCTTCTACAATTTTTAGGCTAAGAAATGTTAATTTGCGCATAGGTGACGTGGTAGTTTTTCTCAGAGAGTTGTGGGGGCGAAAGTTTAATTAAATAGGCACTGTGACGTGTTTTCCAATTGGGTGTATGGGATAAATCGATTAGGCTACGCGAGTTATGCTAACTATATTTTCAGTTAATTGATGACAATGCTTACAAATTTTTGAAATTCTGTATGTCGTTCATGATTAGTCTTTTTCCATGTAGTTCTTTAGTTCGAATTTTTTCGTCCTTTTAGTTTAGTTTGAGATGTCTCGTAAAGTTCATCAATTAAGTTGTCACTATTACATTTAGTTTTTCATCTGGTTATCTGTTCGTCCACAACATGAAGACGCATAACAGTGAAAATTCTTGTGCATTTTTTTGTTTTCGTATCCTTTTCTGTCACTCTGTCCGTCAAAATTTGTAGAAGTCCATTACATCCATGCGTGGCATATACCGAAGTACTTGCCTGAAACTGTTTACAACATGTGTAATGGTACGGAAGATAGTTAGTTGTTATAAGATGCGCAAGCGATCTCTTGTTCAGACAGTTTGAATATATACATGCATATACCTGTGCGGTTGGTTGTATCTATTTGAACTGGAAAAGAAAGTGTGAATCCTTTAAGGAGGCATTCATTTCAGGTGAAGCTAAGGAGCTTGTTTTCGTTCCCTAAGTTCCGCGGAGTAACCAACTCTTGTCGTTTGGGGTATAATTTACTCGGCGCTCATTTCCTTAACTTTTTAATTGCTTATTTATCGTTCAGCTGAATTGTGTGAACAGTGGCATTACTGTGCTTATTGTTAGCTGCTTAGAAATATTCAAAACATACACCTACTGAAATGGCAGAAAACAAAGATGAACTTGTTCAACGCGCTAAACTTGCCGAACAGGTGAATTATATTGTTATTTATAGTAAAAAGAAATTTGAAATAGTTTGTGGGCAGGTAGAGTATTTATCAGTACAATAAATACCAAACTGTACGTGCAACAGCACTGAAAAAACATTTGTATTTTGTTCATGGTAGAAGTGCGATGCCATATGGTTAATTGTTTATACGATAAAGAATTGAATACAGAAAGAACAATTACTCGTTTTTTTAGGCCGAGCGATACGACGACATGGCTCAGTCGATGAAACGAGTCACCGAGTTGGGTGCAGAACTTTCCAATGAGGAACGCAATTTGCTGTCGGTTGCTTACAAGGTAAACAAATTTCTCCAAGTTCTCATCATTTTGCTTGTATCAGTTCAGAGATGTGATGCTTTAGTATGTGATTAAAGTGGTCTTGATGTTTCCTGACGGAATTAACGTTAACCTATTGACGGATTTAAGAATATTTGATCGTTTCGTGCAGGCAAAAGGTGAGATGGAGTGAGTTGCCGTAGGGCTAAGCAACAGTGAAGTCATGGAACGAGTGGAAGTTAAATAGAGATGTTTGTGATAATGCAGAATGAGAGGAGGGGCAGAGTGAGCGAGGAGTGAGCGAGGAGAGGACAAAAGCAAATGGTTACATTAGATAGATAATGGGGATCTTCTAGCGTTTTGGATAGTTTGGTGAACGTATCGAACGGTTTATCGATTATTGAGAGTAGTTACTCAGTGAGCTCGGCTCAGTTCGCACAGCATCTCTCTGACCCTTCGGAGCACATGTGCTGTTTTTATCAAGCCTGAGATGCTCTCGTTGCGCGTCGCCAATGATGGTGCGCTGTGTGCTACTAATAGTGAGGGCATCCTCGATTGATTGCTATGCAAGGAAGAGTCCTCTACTGAAATATATGATGTGCAGTTGATGTCCAAAACTTCTGGTCAACTTTCTAATGTGCAACAATTAGGATATATATGGAAGAAGAAGATAGCAGTGGTAACAATGCCACACTGATTGGCTTTTAAGTAGCATTAAAGTTAGTAACTACGTCAAGGAGTGCATATAAATGCATTGGGAAAGCAATTTATGCGTTTCAGAATGTAGTTGGGGCGCGGCGCTCGTCATGGCGAGTGATATCATCGATTGAACAGAAGACCGAAGGCTCGGAGAAAAAGCAGCAAATGGCAAAAGAATATCGTGAAAAGGTTGAGAAGGAACTGCGAGATATTTGTCAGGATGTTTTGGTAAATCTTCACCTAATCGAATCTTTCTGGTGATATAGTGAGGTAGCCGAACGGGAATTCATCTCGAATATATTTATGTGTACTCGAATAATGTTCGTTATTATCATTAACATAAAAGTTCGAAAGAACCAACTATTGGAACATCGTTTGGAATCGGTGTGATGAAAATTGGAATTTTTCTGTTTCAGAACCTTCTAGACAAATACCTCATTCCGAAAGCAGGTAATCCTGAATCGAAGGTGTTCTACCTGAAAATGAAGGGTGATTACTACCGATACCTTGCCGAAGTTGCCAGTGGAGATGATCGCAATGGTAAGAATAATTTGCAATTACATGATTATAAACTTTGACATTTTAAGTGTGAGTAATTGGCAATAATGATTGAAACTCAAAAAAGTTCCACGCTACAAAAGGAATGGTACATAGTCAGCTTTAGCTGATATGTGAACGCGTATGTATCACCGGAGCATATATACCGGTCGGTAAGAAAAGATCAAATATTGCTGCATGCTACATGTGGTTGAGTGAAACACTTATCACAACAACGGTCATAGTTGAACCATCAAAACGATTGGTAATTAATTAGTTCCATGATGATTTTTTTTTAACATTAGGTGTTTTAGCTTGAATTTTCTGGTTTGAGGTTCAGATAGGCGCAGGTGCGCTCTGAAATCTTTACCCGGGAAATGTTGGGAGGTACATATTAAGATAGTTTTATTTGAGAATATGCACCTTTTTGCCATACTGAGGAATAAAAAGTTGAAGTTAGAGTTTGTTGCTGCTGACTGGTGGTCTCTGTTCTATTTAGTGGTAGTGGAGAAGTCACAGCAGTCCTACCAAGAAGCATTCGATATCGCGAAGGACAGAATGCAGCCCACTCATCCGATCCGGCTTGGGCTTGCACTCAATTTTTCGGTATTCTACTACGAAATACTGAATGCACCAGACAAGGCCTGTCAACTTGCTAAACAGGTGCGTGAAGACGGGTTTATATTATTTCCACTCGAATGGTTGGTTTATGTTTGTTTCAGCGGTGGCAGACGCGGGCCAGAAAGCCTATTCGGAGGCACTTGAGATTGCCAAGGCACAACTTTCGACTACCCATCCAGTTCGTTTGGGCCTCGCTCTAAATTATAGTGTCTTCTTCTACGAGATTTCATCGAGCCCAGATCGTGCATGTCAACTCGCCAAACAGGTGGGCCGGATCCTGTAAAGTGCCGGTCAGCAAAACATTGAATGCTCCGATTTACTAATCGGCAGAACTTGACAAAAGCATTACTGCTCTCTGGGACTCCTTTCGTAACTCATATATCTGTATTATCAGTGATAACTTTCCATTTCTGTAGATAATTGTGAGCTGGAACTGGAAGTTTTAGGAGAAATTTCATTTAATTGGAATGCTTCTGGTTAGATCAGGTAAATGCTGACTGGTTAGAAGCGAGAACAATTCCATATTCGTTTGCACTTTATTAGTCGGTTCAGGGTTCAATAAAAGTGGAAATTGAACCTTACCCCATCAAGAATTTTGGCTATAGAGGCCATACGGTATTTCATGAGTTGACGATTTGCTCGTGGGACTCTAAAGTTCACTATCTTAGGACAACTGGTAGAGCCTCAAAGCGCGTTCAGTAACCGTTTCTTCTGAAAAATTACAATAGTTGCAGTAGGCTTCTTGCACTAGAGTCTGAAGTGCCGATTCAGTACGATAACACTGCAAAACTTCTCTTTGAAGTACTCATATATTGTTCGCTATTCAATTTGGAGAGGACAATAATTATAGTCTTGAGATTAGCAGGACCGTATTCGTTGTTTGGGCGGAACTGAATAACCGGAAAGGAGATTTAAGTTTAAAAGCATAAAGATGTGGATGCGGAAACGAGCTTTACGTTGCGTTTAAGTTTCATTTTGCGTAGGGTAGTGGTGGTCATTTAGTATTCATGTCTTTAAGATCTTTTTTTGCTTGTATCAAGCAGCCTAAAAACTGAAATTCTATGGCGATTCTTTTGAAAATTTTAAGACGGGATTTGTGGTTATGTGGGCGTTAATATCCATACATGCGCTTTTTCTCAATACTGCATTCGTTTTACTTTTCATTTTCCTTCTCCGAGCTTGTTCATTACATACAAATTGGTTGTCAGTTGTTCGTCGTCGTGAAATGGACCAGATCCAATTAAATCTGTGTCAAGTTGTGGGTTGTCATAAGGAAGTGCTAATGGCGGCTTAGGTGTTATCCGTTGGTTTTGGCAATCCTATAGGGATAGAACATTTGAAGGAGCATTGTTCAGTCAAATTTTGTATTCCTTTCTATTACCGTTTCATTGCGTTTCATTTTTTTTCCTTCTGAATTATATTTTCCATGTTACCAAATGCAGTGGTAGGTTCAAGCCCATTAACGTTACTTCGAGATCAGTTGAAAAAAGAATATTGGTTTTTGAAATTCAACTACATATTCTCCCACTCGGAGTTCACTGAAAAAAATCACTGTTATTTGTTGCGAGGGTGTTTCAATTTTAGCACACATCCGCTACAATAAGCCATCACTGATGTGGAGTTTCCATTACTCGAGTTTGACTGAACTTTGTCTACAGGCATTTGATGATGCAATTGCTGAACTGGATACCCTCAACGAGGATTCCTACAAAGACAGCACATTAATCATGCAATTGCTTCGTGACAACCTTACACTATGGACATCGGACACTGGCGCGGACGATCAAGAAGGCGGTGAGCAAGCGGGTGAAGCAGGTGGCAATTAAACAGGAAGAACAGGACAAGCGAAATGAATTAAGGCCATGTTGCCGCTTTGTCTTTTCCAAATGATCGTTTTTCGTGTTTTTCTTTTTTGAACTTGTTTTTTTTATTTGGTTTGATGAATAATGATAAGTTTCCATTTGTTTTGCGTAAAACAATCAATTTCATACATGATATGTGTTAAGAACATATGTATTTTTCCATCTACAGGTAACTGTTTTTTTGTCGACAGGTCAAGGCCCTTTTAACAGGTTGTGGTATTTTGGGCTTTTTCGGAACATCGTGGCAGGACGCACATTTTTGCATGTTCTTTACTCCGTAGTACCTGGGGAATGCAGGGCAGAGAGATTTGACCAATCGAAGATTAATTATTGTTCGGATATTTTTGTTCCCGAATTGTTGCTTTTGCTTATTCTAAACATAAGTCAGGAAGCCTGCATCATTCTTTTGCTTGAATTCATAATTGCCCTCATTTACTGTGGATGTTTACATGGAATGAATTTGAATATATCCTTAACGTGAAGATTTACCAAAGACAACATTGCGCGAGAACCATCTTTTCAGTTTGGAGGATATCTGATTGCTCGTTAGTAGTACTAGTTTTCTCTAAATTTTATAGCTATATGTATTGTTTCAAAAATCACAATACTAGCAGCGTACTTGATTGGTGGAATTCACTGTATAGCTTGTTGCTTTTTATATTTCCACTCGTAAATATTACCGATAATATTGCTTCGTATTTATTAAGTGCGCGTTAATCCGTGAGGTGGATAAAAGAGCATTTATAGGATTGAGGAAATTAGCTGTATGGGGAGTTAAGAAATTGGCCCCACTGCAAGTTTTTTGTGCTCTTCACGGTATTATAAATTTCAGGAAATGTTTGTTTTGTAGTGTTGCTTTGGAGATGTAACGTAGCCGGGGTGATGTTACAGATGTAGCTCGTCTTTTTATTAATCCCGTACGGTCACTCCCCAGGTTAGATGGTAATGTCATCACATCCTGTTGAATTAAGTTACAGTGAGAAAATCTGAGGAAGATTTTTTGACTGGAAGGAAGGTGTTCATCCATCTCGTGACTGTGGATTTCGTAAGCACTGATATCGCCTTAATTCGCTCTGTATGTTGAAGTAAGCAATATCCTTCAACCATGTTTCTACTGTATGAAAGAGGGGAGAAATATTGCATGTTGTATTATCCCTTCCTTCAGCGAATGGTGGAGGGGAGTGAGGAAATGTCGGTCATTTATCGTCATATTGAAAGGTGAAGGATGAAGAGTAGTGTGCTCCGTGATGCTTCCGATATTTTCCTGCTTGACTGCAAACGAAAGCTCTTCAAAACAAATGATCTATTTAAAAAAAAATTCATCTCTTTCTAAGAAATTGGAATTGCAAGCTGTTTCGGATAAAATGTAAGGAAATTGCCGATGTGGGACAGTATCGAAATAGCAGTTAGATTTCCTACATTTACCTTCGTGACCGACCAGTTGGTGCTCTGAAAAGGACTTCCATTTCCGAGTAACATTATGATATTTAAATGGAGTAGGTGACGTGGTGTTAAAAGAAATAAGGCGTGATTTATGCTGTTGCGCTTGATGGGACTTTCATTTACGACTATGTGACAATCAATGTTTTTACGGAGTAGTTGAGAACATTAGCAAAACATGATGTGGAAATTTAATTCATGAATTTAACGGAATGACCACCTGATGTATTGCTTGTAGCCTATCAAGTTAGACTTGTAGTCAAATGCATGAGGAGGACTTCGAGGACAGTTATTTGAAACTTTTTGTATTTGTTGGCCAAACTACGGAACACTATTAATAGGACATCATTTTCGAGAGACACTTTTTCAATCGAATTTCTTATTTGTACTGTTTTATCGTAGAATTGTTTTCTCCTTTTAACAAAAGGCTAGGATGAATTCGCGATTGGGATTAAAAGTATCCGACATGTAAATTAGTCATCTTCAGGTGCTTATGCGGTAAGTGTTAATGGTTCGTGAACGTCTTGTTCGATTAGATTGAGTATTTGTAGAATTTTTTCCAATTAAAATCTAGTGTATCGGAATGTTTTTCTAAAATAATTCAAACCAGGGATTATTCATAATTTGATTTTTTTCTACTGGTTAGCATTTATAAAATTTACACTTAGTATTAATTAGTAATGTATTAGTTATTTTATCCTCTAAATGTTGCTTTAATTGATTACTAACTTTTCAATTTTATTTTGCTTCATTTTCGATTTTTAGAGATTATTGAAAATGAAGAGTTATTAATAACATCATTTGTATTTCAAGTGTTAAAATTGGTTGTGAATTTTTTATCAAATTGAATTATTGGCAGGAAATTTATTGAATACTTCCCCAAGAAAAAAAAATACAAAAATGACACATGAAAGAATGCAGTCAACGTTGCTCGTGCATTTTTATTTTTTATTCCTACAACATTCAATTGTATTCGCTTCCACAAAACTATAAATTTGTTGAAAATTTTTAAAAAAATTACTAAATAATACATTCATCTATACCGTACCAAACGATTCCTACATATTTTCACTTCTATGTGATATTTCATTGAGGAATTTTTCTATGTGATAATTTATTCGAGGTAAGTTTACACGAGCTAAAATATATATGAAAATTAACTGCCTATTCCTCTTTACTCTTTTTTTTTTTCATTAATTACTATAATTAACGTGAGGAGTTTAGTTGATCGTTACGTGCATTTTGAGGGCATTTCATTGTTTATATGCTTTAATTTAAATAATTCTCAACGATTTGTTAAATTTTAGCGTAAAATTTTGCTCGTTTATATGCATCCTTTGTATAATGTGTAAAGTTGATGTGCTGTTACTTTTACAGTTGTCAAAACTGGAACGAAGTATCGATGGTGGAAGTATGCTATTGACATCCCAAACTCTGGTAGCTGAACCAGGAGGATCGATTGTGTGGCCACATGTTATTATTGCTGTGAGATTTTTTAATTTCACTTTTGTTTTTGTGCTTGCTTCTCGTTCATAACGTGAAGTTTCAGCCGTGAAGTGCGTCTTGCAGTAATCATTTATTTTTATTCATAACTTTTTACTGTACATGAGATGAGCTACTTTCGAACGGAAGTTGAACATACCATTGATTAAGTTACATTTTTTATCATCTTATAAGGCCAAAAAATGGAGAGTTGGTATTAGTGGTGCGCTAAATTATATTTTAAACATATAATTTTTGTCTTTTAGATCATCTCGGTAAGTACTATGGTTTCACTACTGTCGCTTTGTGTGACAACACATTGTTGCCGAAACGCCAAGAAGTAAGGTTCTTTCCTTAATTTGATAACAATTATTCGCTTACTTTCTCAACCAATCATTTTTCCTCTATTCATTAAACATACATAAAATGTAAAACAGTTAAAAAAGTAAGTTAAGTTCGTAGTAAATAGATAAATGAAGCGTAGAAACAATGTAAATTGTTAGCGAGCTAAGATTGTTATCTTTTAACCTTGTTATGTCACAAACATGTATAATAATTTTTTAGAAAGTAGACACTCTCTTCAAATGATACAATTATGCACGTGTATTTCTTGATGGTAAGAAGGGAATAATTATGAAATATCGATCTTATTCAGTTTCTTTCAATCCATTTTTTTATTTTTGTAGCTTGTTTTAAAATTTCAGAAAGGAAAACCCATATGGTGAAATTACCGCTACACCAACTGCTGATGTCTCTGTTGCAGCGGTTGTTTCTAGGAATAGAATTGATGGATCACAATTTCATCATTCTAGTCGTCTTTCATATCCCAGCCTGGTTTGTTTAATTTGAGCAACGAATTTATTTTGTAGCTTTTTAATTAGAAGCAATTTCATGATTAAAATGTAAGAATTTGATTCACGGGAGACTGATTGTGGCTTGATTATTTGAAGCGTGACATAATTTTGTTCTTTTACTCATGCACTTTTATGCAAAACTGATTTCTCGCCATTTACTTCTATGTTTTTCAGAGTCTTCATGAACGATCGGTCAACCGTCTTTCTGCACCGCTTCCTCACTCTTCTGCTGTGATGAAAAGAGCTTTGCCTAAGTAAGTTCTTGCTTATGAAAATTAGCTTGCTACAAGTGATATGTGCATTAGGTATGCTGGATTATTAGAAAAAGTCCATGAGTACCGTCAAATCTATCTTTTTTTCTGCTCTGTTGATTATTTGTAACCGAACCATATATTCTGGTGTATCGAGCAGTGTCAAAGAGTGAACCCAGTATTGCGTTATATGATTAGAAAAATTCGGAACAAGTCTTATCTCACTCTGTTGCTGCTTTTCATGTTACTATTTCAACTTCTAGGTTACCTGAACATTCAGCACCATTTGACAATAAAAATCCAGGTGCAGCATATTCAACAGTCGATCGTACAACACGTACTGTCGGTCGAAATGGTTCATTTTTATATGGCGAAGGACCAACAAACCCAACTTACGAATCTATTGATATGGTTCCTTTATATTCAAAGGTTTGATATAGGTCACTTATATTCAAAGGGAATGAAATAACTTCAAAGGGAGAAAAAGGACATTTCAGGCGGGAAATGGTGATTCATCTGTGAAACGATATGATTATCCAACTTTTTCGTCGGGAAATCAACCAGCGATTGCCACAGATGATGTGCTTTATCAGAGTGCCTCACAGATTTATGCAGGTGTTAGTGAGGATCCTTACAGGTAATATTTGTTAATCGGATATCCGTTCAAAGCATGAGAGAATTGATTATCATGTGAAATGTTAATTTTTGCTAGCATTAATAACTATTGAAAATTGCTAAGACTACGACTGATCATGAAATGAAACTTGGCTAATCTTCATGGAACTTAGTTCATGTTCTGTTGAAGATGTTGCTGATTTTTAGCTAAGAAAATATCGTAGTTGGACACAAACAGCGGAGGAAACTTTTATGTAAGGCGCATGAAATTTGGTGATTTTTATGTATCATGGATAACCAACATAGAATGTTTGATATGGTCACCTATTCATACCGAACATGCTTTTAAAACTGAACGAAAATTCCCAGGAATTATTTAAATTTCGGGTTTTTCAGTTCAATAACAAGCCATACAGGTGGTGAAACGAGTTATGATGTTGGGTATAGCCATGTAAGTGAAAGCACAAGTACAGAGCCACCACGCCATCTCGCTAATGTGCAAGCCGAAAGTCGCACTCTTGATCATCTCTATTCACGGGTAAGTTTTATGTACTCTTTCAGATACAGTAAACTGACTAGCAACAAGCATATAAATGAGACTTGCTGATGAATGTTTTTCAGATTCGACGTGGGCCATCGACGTCCGCATATCGACATCTACCCTCGAGTGAATTGAGAACTGAGTATAATTCAAGTGGAAGTGATAAGGTAGTGTTGTTAAAAATTGCAAAAATCTGCTTCAGCAGCTTTATGCAGCTGGAAACTTTTATTTAATTGGCACTGAGTTAGTATAGCTAAAATTTATCTGAAGTCTGAAACAAATAGTTCATATTCTACCCTTATATGCTTTTATTTTTTTTTTGGGAACATTATGATTCACCTATTTTATTCCGTAGATTAGTTCCGTAGCAAACCAATGTAACAGCATTTGGATGATTCCCGGTATTATCTGTTCAAATTTAATTTGATTTGAATTTTGTACAAATACTCTAGACAAGTCGAGAACCGTCGTACCGATATATAACAGTACGAGAAACTGTTGATGCTATTCGACAACGGCTGAATGAATTAAATCAATCTCCAAATATACTACAGTCAGTTGCAATTGATGGTGGTGGACCAGTTCGAGAACATTATTATTCTTCGATCGGTTGTAGCGATTATGAAACAGTTGAGTTTGTCTTCAGAAATGAATAGTAAAATATGAAAGTAAAAAAAGAGATTGATGATAGATTTAAGAATCAGTCCAACTAAATGATTATATATATTTATATTGAAGCTGGGATGAGAGGTAATTTTAACGACCGTTGATAATTGTTATATCGTAAAATCAATGTAATAATTGCTTATCCAGATAGCAGTCCTCGTAGTTCGAGCATAAATATTCTTTTTTGTTCATATTCGTGTTTGTATTTTTCATTTTATTCATTTTATTATCAGTTGCAGTTACAAGTCTCAGCGACATCGACTAACCAAATTTCCTACGACAATCAGGATGCTCCTTTGGCATCCTGCAGCGACCACTGTTTGTTATATCTTAAAACAAGTTTAATTCATTTTTTAGGAAAATGTAAATGAAAAATCGACTAAAAATGGGAAATAACAGTATTTGATTGATTACGAAGGAATCTATTTATTCCAATGATTTTTTGTTGTTAACAATTTAATAATTTTTGTTTTCATGTAAACTGTTTCTCTGATATACGAAGTACTTGTTTGCGAAATGACTAAATTCTAGATGCCGCCCATCGTGAAATGACTTCTAATGCTGCTAGTATTTGTGAAAATATGCCACCAAAGCCGCCCACTTCTCCGATACCTCTACGTATCGTTGCTGTAAAAGAAGATAATTTGCCGAAAAAGGAGGAATCATTATCAGGTGGTTGAATTGCAGTTTTCTTGTTGAAAAGGTCGTGATCCTGAAAGACTTAAAATGTAGTGTAGAGGGTTTTATGGATAAAACAAGTATCAGAATCGTTTTAATACCAAAAATACTAGAGAGGTCATCGTTTCCATTTTAATTTTTACAGTGTTACATGTAAAAACAGAGAAAATGTTTCTTTCAGGCATTAACATGGATGAAACTCTAAATGATGATGGGAGCTGCAGTAATATTTCCGAAAAAATTCGTAGACTTAGAACGAATTTTTTTGACCAGGAACTGAAATTGTTGGAGCAGTCACTAGAAACAGTTAATCAACATGAAACATCAAAATGGATTCATTCTTCTGGAACTAATCGAAATTTAGACCCGGAACATTACGTTGATCAATCTCAATCAGCAAATTACGATGACACCTATTCACATTTGCCAAAATCAACTAATTATGGATCAAACGTATATATTGCACAAAATGCAACCCGAGATGTGCTCCCTTCTTCTACAAGCAACGAGGATGTTGTTGATCAGGAGTACTGTAAAATTATTGTTGAAAATTCAAGGTCTCATAGCTCCCATGAATCAGGTGTCTGTGGGACAAAAGAGTTTACCGAAGAAGATCCAGTTTTTCAGCTAGGTGGGGTTTATTCTTTGGATATTTTTTTTCTTCAGCTTTTCTTGAAATAGAGAGTAATATCCATAGAATTCGATAAAAATTTTTAGAAGGGAACAACGACGAAGAGCAGTGTTTTATTTCTAAAGGGCTCGATATACTCGGTAAGCAAGCTGATAATAGTAGTAGTACATTCTTTGTAGAGGTATGTTTTGAGATGTTCTTTATTCAAATTCTTTTTTAAAACTTAGTTCTAGAATATTATGTGGTTTTTTTTGAAGAAAGGTAATCATTTCATGGTCCTTTTTTATTGACATATGTATGGTAGACTTCTTTTTAAGTTTGCTACTGATATCATGGCTTTTCAAAAGATTGAGAAAATTTTAAAAAATTTAAAAAATACTTTGTCACTAATATTTTATATAAATTATACCATATTATTTAATGGCGAAGTTTAGAAACTTTCCATTTCGATAAGGGATGTAATATTTTTAGACATCGAGGGGACTGTGCACAGGCGCTGACTTCCTTCCCTTTCGAAGTTCGAGTTTCGCTCGAACAAGCTCATCACCTCAGGCAAGTCAATTATTAGTTAACAAGTCAGACATCTAAAATCTCTGATCTTTAACTAATCTTATTGATTGGAGTTGAAGTTAAGAATGTGTTCTTTACTTAAGGATCAAATTTTAGCAATCACCATTTAATAAAACTTCGAGAAATACTAAAGATGGAACACAGTTTTGCTTTGATCAACCAAACGCAGTGGAATTGTGCGAAGAAAGTGGTACTAGTTTAATTTGTTCGTAATATTGTTAAGCTAGTCAGTAGCTAAGTAATGTCAGAAATACTCTTAGATACAGAAGATGATAGTAAATTAGTGCAAACAGCCAAGCTTAGTTTCTCATATGAATCGGTTCCTAAAAATGGTTAGTTCCAAATTATTTAAAAAAAATTAAACAATAACAACGCAGAGGTATGTTTTTGTGAACGCAACTGATTAGAAATATATAGAACAGCTTTCAATTTTACTTTCAAAATGTTGTACTGGTAGAGAGAAGTGAAAAATTTTCTCAATTTAAAATTTGTTTTTTGTGTTACTTGATAATTTTTATAGTTCAAAATGAAGAACTGAACGATGAGAAAGTGGGAATTTTCAGCGCCGTTCCTACTTTGCCGCTCATATCATATAGTATCGTTTCCTTTTCTACTGTTTATGATATTTATAGTTTGAACTCGTTACAATCATGTCTTTATACTTTTTCGTATTTTGATCACAAAGAGTAGAAGTGAGTATGGTACTATGCGTCAAACTTTCGGGATTTCGCCAATGTCAGCACGGAGATTTCTCTCTTAAGTTATAGTTTTATGAGGATTTCGCATGTTTTATTTATTATTTTTCTATTCAGTTTATTGCAGGTGAAAATATACTTCCATTTGTGAGCAGAACGGAAAATAAATCAGCAGAATTACCTGGAATAAATTAGTATCATTCTCTGAACAGTTGATCCTTTTTTTTACTGTTTCAGTCTCTGATATTTATGTTAAGGAGTTTCAAGGTTTTTTTCATCGGGTTATAAATTAATTCACTTTTACCTTTGTAGTAAGATCTTGCTGTGCAGTCTTAATTATTTTTTCACCTCTATCATTATATGATAAGCGCGTTGGCTAAAGGAATACTTTCAATGTGATAGGCATTTTTTTAGTTTGAAGTGGATATCTGCAATTTGGTGGATTACATAAGTGATTTAAATGTGGTTAATACAGCATTGTACGGAATGAAATTTATATGAAACTATAATTTTTCTTTCCTTTAAAAAACAGCTTAGCACATAATTTTTTTTTGTGAGACAGGGAACCAAATAATAACTGGCATTGGTGGGATTTTTTTGCAGATCTTTGTACTGGCAAACCAAAGTTTTAAAAGGTATCAACTGATTACTATAGGGTGAAAATTGAAGAAAAAAATGGATATGTGAATTGTAGGTATTTAGAAAACATTTTTTTAGGCCGAAATTTGTAATCAATTGTTAATTGCCTTTGATATAATATGTACATTAATTACTCGGGTGTTATCCACATATCATTTGTTTTCTTATTATTCTTTCAGTATGGTTTTTCTTCACTATTCAATCACGTTGTAGATTGCTTCAAATTAGCACTATTTTGTGTAATGTTGTGAATTCAACTTTTAGCTGTCAATAAAATCATCTGCATACTTCTGGCTTTATTATTTCATGCTAAACACATTTTATTTTTTGAATTACTTCTTACTTTACCCTCTCATTCATTGATATATCCGATGCTGGCAGTGTTGCTAATCCAATGATAAGTTAAGGTAAATATTTCTGATACTTCCAACTCTTATGCTTCTTGAAATTACCAGTATCTTCAGAGCTAGTGCTGTCAACTTTTAGTGGGATCTAAACATGTTTCATAAGCAGAGATTAGTATTCGAGTGCTGTCTGAAGCTTTATGACAGACGTGAAGGAAGTTTTAGTGTAAGCCGGAATAGGTGAGGGCGAATGCTTATATGGACAATCCTGTGGATCGAGTGCATTAATCTTGCAAATCGTGGTAAAGTGCCAGGGATCTAAGCCTTTTTTGTGGAACCTGAAGATGTGCTTTAGGACTGTTCGCTTGAGCAATCGTGATTTTTTTTTAATTTGAAATGTGTAGAAGTGAATAATATGATAATCATTCTTTTAGATGCATTACCATTCATATGCAAACAATACTGATATGGTTAATGTAGTGGATTACAAGCGTTATGCAGCAACTGTGTTGGGAGGTCGTTTGAAGTCATTTAGTAACATTTTCATTTCCATAAATTAAATTCCAGGTGTATTTGTAGGTGTGTGATGTACGCAATTCTTCATGAAACCGATGATTCAACCGCAGTGAATTTTAGTGAATGTGGGAAATTCTTCCCAGAGAAGGGTTTGCAAGTAGCTACTGTTGGTGTTAAATATTTGCGAATTTTTCGTGCCAATCCATATGCTTTATTACTGAGAGAAGAGCAGCAATGGGCCCAGACAACACGACTAGAGTGTTTGCTAGCCGTACGATTGCTTGCACCAGTACAGTCGTTTGCTGTTGCGAGAATTCCACGTTGGTATTTTTATCTTTCAGCAGACATTACATACGTTACCAGACAAAGAAAACGCACAAAATTTACTTGGCAATAAAAACTTTACCCAGTTAGTGAAAAATGAAATTAAAAAAATTAATTTAAGCTTGGCGGTTCAAAAACAATAGATATGAAAAGGCAATAGAGGGATCTATGTACCTGATAATAAGAACTTCCTAGGAGGATCTATGTACCTGATAATAAGAATTTTAATTATTCTGTAAAATTTGAAATTTCCGGTATTACATTTCATATATATTGCGCTAGTTCTTTCATCAACTGAAAGTAATCGTTTACAGAGAACCCAGACTGTGATAGTCTTTTGCTTGGATTTGATGACGCTAAACTTTCCATTATTGGTGTAAATCCAGCTGATCGGTGTTTGAAAACAATTTCGTTACACTGTTTCGAAGATGAACTGATGAAAGATGGGTTCACAAAGAATTTACCTCGTCCAGTTATTCGTGTTGACCCAGGTCAACGATGTTGTGCCATGCTTGTTTTTGGAAGGTAATCATTTGTGATATGCTTTCAGATAATACTTAAGGAATAATATACTGTTTTAGTGAACCCATGCTTATATTTTTACCGGCAATTAAATTTAAAGCTTATGTTTTTTCCTTTTTCAAACTCTTTTTAAACTGATTTTATTACTCACTGGTGTCATATTTTAGTAATGCACCTTATTGACGCTGGAATATTACAGTTTGTTTCAGATACCTCGCAGTGCTACCATTTAATGATTCAAGCTCGCAGTTGCATTCATATACCGTTCAGCTTTCCCAAATTGATTCCCGCTTGGTTAATGTGATGGATATGGTTTTCCTTGATGGTTACTATGAACCAACATTACTGTTTCTTTATGAACCTGTTCAAACTACATGTGGAAGGTAACGCCACTTGATTGTATAAACAGTTAATTTCAAGCATTGGTCATATACCTAATGATATCATATTTAGGTAAAACATAGAACAATTTTTTTATTAGTCATTTGATAGATTTTAAGTGTAGAAATTTTTTGAATACTTTATTTGATAATATCATTTAATTTTGCAGAGCCTGTGTACGTTACGATACGATGTGTGTATTGGGTGTTTCATTAAATGTCAAAGAACAAGTTCATGCTTCCGTATGGCATTTGAGCAATCTACCGATGGATTGTAATCAGGCTTGTTTTTGATGTAAAAGTGTTTGAATTTTAAAATCCTTTTCTGCATATTTGTTATTCGATCTCACCGAATGCATACCGAATAACTTTGCATATTCATGTCGTGCAAAATAATTGTTTCAATATCGGTAGAGTATGAAATAAGTATTTCTTGTTTGTAACTGTAACCTTATTTTCTTGTTAAACTTTTATTTTTCGTGATGACATGTATTCTAAAATAAATGGCTTTGTTTTTTACATTTTGAGTAAAAATTTTTTTTCTACAATTTATTCTAATATTTATAGGTTTTTGCGGTCCCACGACCAGTTGGTGGGATTTTGATAGTTGCTATAAATGAACTTATCTATTTGAACCAATCCGTTCCTCCATGTGGTTAGTTTTTTAATTTCAATTATATTAAAATTTAATTGCTCATGATTTTATTCAAAATAGCAATATTTTTTATTAGATTTTTGAATGGATGATGCATTTTCATTTTATACAAATATCTAAAAGCACCGAGTATTTGCCACTTCGAGCTGATGCCAAAAGCGTAATAGAAAGCAGGAATTTTCTTGCTCTCTTGAGAGTCTAGTTACGCTCACACTTTTGTAGGTATATCGCTTAATAGCTGCATGGATGGCTACACTAAATTTCCATTAAAAGACTTCAAACATATGGCTCTTACATTGGATGGCTGTGTTGTAACCGTTATTTCCACAAATAAGGTTTTTCGCTTCAAATTTGTTGCGCTTTTCTGAAAATTTAGAAGTATTCTTACCTCAGGTTCTTCTGTTTTTTGGGATATGGATGTGTAGGATTTGCAGACTTTAAATTATAGCAACTAACAGGTGACCAAATTTTACTAGAGAATTTTGCAAATGCTCTTCAGTATTTTCAGATTTTACTATGTGATCGCAATGGACGGGTTTTTATGCTACTTTTGGTTACGGATGCTACGAATTCTGTCAAATCACTGGAATTGAAGTTTCAGTTTGGTGGGTTAAGAAACCTTTTTTATATTCTTTTGTTTGAGGCAGAAATTCTATCTCTTTCTTGTACAGGAGAATAAACCTCATATTTTTACACTCTCTACAATGAGGTCAAATTATGCGCCTTGACACTAAAGGCATAATTTTCTTTAGAAACAGTGATTCCGTGTACGATGACTTCCTGTACGCCTGGTTATCTTTTCATTGGTTCTCGTCTATGTGACTCCGTATTTTTGCATTGTATATTTGAGCAATCTACTATGGAGGAATGTTCCGCAAAAAAAATAAAATTGAATGCTGAGCCAAATGTGGGCGAAGAAGATGAGGATTTTGAGCTATATGGCGAAGTGCTTCCGAAGGTTGGTGATATGGTGATTCGATAGTAGAAGAATCACAAACTATATAACTTTTTAGAGTATGTTGAAGGAAGTATCATTTTACCATTATTAAAATATACGCTCATATTCGATCTTACACAATTGATACAGATCTGTTTTATCATAGTCATTTATGGTTTTCGGTTTCTAGGTTACAAAAACTAACTCAGCGGAAGAACTGTTGAATATTCGCGTGCTCGATAAATTGCTTAACATCGGTCCGTGCAAAAAGATAACTGGTGGTTGTCCGAGTATCAGTGCTTACTTCCAGGAAACACCCCGAAAAGATCCACTTTTTGATTTAGTAATTTTTTATTAATTTTTTGATTTGGTAATTTTCTTATTACAGAAGTTTTCGTTTTCTTCCAATGTAAGTATTATTTTGAAAAAAAAATGACATTTTCAGTACAAACATTTTTCTGTTATATAGTTGTGCTCAGCACAGTCATATTTTTATCTGAGGTGCAACGCATAACTGGGTAGTTTTGGAAGTTTTATTTCTGTGTATTATCAATTTTTGAAACTTGTCAGGTAGTATCATCGAAATTTATCGGAACGTTATACTCTTTAGGTATGTGCATGTGGACATGGAAAATTTGGAAGCATTTGCATACTTCAAAGAAGCATTCGTCCCGAAATCATCACAAGTAGCAGGTCAGTTTATGTTTTTATAATATATCTTGTTCCTCTTTCTCAAAAAATTTTTTACTGGATGTCAAAGTAAGATGTACACAGGCTTCGTTGAGAAGTATTTATTTATTTGGAAATAACGGAGCTATGCTTCCATACTGCAATATTCAAATATTTTTCCACTTGTAAAGCATTAGAATTTGTGTTTCTGTTTATATGAGCTTTTCATGGCAGAGGGATATACTTGATTGAATTTGGAATTAAAAAGTTTAAATTGTTCAGAAATATAATAAAATAAGGATAGGATTATATCACAAACAAAAGTTTTGGAAGCTTAAATACCTCAGATGTTGTACTCTTTTGACTCTATGCTGTGTATGAATCAGTTTATCATGCTGTTATCCCAAAAGAAATTGTGGGGTTTTTTTGCATTGACATTATAGAGTAGTATTTCTGATTTTTTTTCAGCATTGAAGGAGTCGTACAATATTGGGCTGTTGGGCGTCGTGAAGACGATACTCACATGTATTTCATTGCTTCAAGAGAGGTCTGATTTTGTTGTAGCAGTTTTTACTGCATTCTGCTCTCTAAATAAATGCTGTTTCAATGAGGGTAGAGGGGGTGATGCATAATACTGTAAGTGTTGTCGCTGTGCCGTCAGCAAACACACTGCATTAAATGATGAAAGGATATGTCTTGTAATTCGAGTATTATGGGCTAGATTTATTTTGTTAATTTTTTAATGTATTTGGATTCGAACTTTTTTTGCACTTGATTCATACTACGGTATACTGTTTGAGGTATGTTTATTATTATCGTATTGCCAGAAGATCTGTAGCCATGATTTATATGTAAAATTTGCTAGCTGGGAACTTTGGCTTTGGAAACAGACAATGATTTGGTGGAACTTGAGGCACCGATATTCGCAACATCTGAGTCAACTATCGCTGCTGGTGAATTGGCCGATGGTGGTCTCGCTGTTCAGGTACATTTTTAGGGAGGTCTGAAAAAGCTTGAATAAAATTTATTTTTCTTGACATTATGGGTTTTTGTTTTTCAGGTAACTACGTCTAGTTTAGTGATGGTTGCAGAGGGACAACAAATTCAATATATACCGCTTCAGTTGACCTTCCCAGTGCGAAGTGCTTCCATTGTAGATCCCTACATTGCAATATGTACACAAAATGGGAGATTGTTAATGTATGAATTAACCAGTCATCCGCACGTGCACCTAAAGGTAATGAAATTTTCAGGATATTCTTTTTTTCTTTCAAATTGATTATTAGAAATACTGGGGCTGGCTTTTTACTAGTTACATAGGTTGTTTAAAAAAGTAAACCGTATAATTTTCTTTTGAAGGAAATCGATATTCCGAAAAAATTGCGTCATGAGACATCACCAATAACATCGTTATCAATTTATCGTGATATGAGTGGGATTATTCGATTTTGTTCTACAACAAACATGCAGCAGCAGCAGCAAATGGCTGGCGCTAATGTACCAGTCCCAGAGCAAGAAGATTTTGAGGATGTTGATGATTTTCTGTTATACGGGAATTCCAAAAAATTCAGTGCGTCATTATTATGTTTTAACTATTCAGTTTCTTCTAGTCCAGTTTCATTAAACTTCCAAATAAAAGCGTTGGGAATGATGATATTTGGTTTTAGTATTATTCATTGGTGTATTATAATTGGTTGTGAGAACTCTTAAAGTTCGTTCATATGCGATAATTGAGCATAAGTTGTTCGACTTTCGAGGAATGCACAATATGCTAGTTTTCAGTAGCGGATAATATCTTTGGATTTTTATTTGCTGAGACTACTGATTTAATGTTGATTACAGAAAAAGATACGGTATCTAAACGAAGAATAATTGGAATGAAGTTAACAGAACAAAATACTCATTTTGATACCGATGTGATCGATCCGAATACGATTGTACCTTCACATTGGATTGTGGTTAGCAACTAATAATACAGGATCTGGAAATTCGTCTGGATCGTAGCTTTATATTTTTATTGTTAACATTTAGTTTTAAACATCTCATAACATTCTATGAGATTTTCGTACACTTTTGTTATTTTTAGATTGCGCGAGAAAACGGAAACATATACATATATTCTATACCAGAACTTCATTTAGTTTATATGATAAAGAAAATTAGTCATTTGCCTGACGTAGCCACAGATCAACCGTATGTCGATGATGAGCCAGTTGCTGGAGAAGGTACTGATACAATGTCCGGAAATATAGCTGATACATTTGCCGCGAAACCAGAAGAAGTGATTATGGAAGTGGTGAATGTTTTGACAGTCTCAAATTTTTATCCAAGTGTCTTTTTGTTAACAGATAGTGGTTGTTATTTTTCTCCCAGAAATCGATTTTCAGAAAGTGCGAAATAAATGCAGTTTATGTAAGGTAAAGATTATCGATATTTATAGCTTCTTGTTGGAATGGGAATGAATCAGGGACGTCCAATGCTCCTTTTACTTATTGACGATGCGGTTTCCGTGTACGAAATGTTTACTTACAATAACGGTATTCAAGGACATCTCGCTGTACGGTATGCATTCGCTTTCCTTCCTTTTTAATCTTACTTGCTTTTCTGAAACAAAATCTGGTACTACCAGAACAGTAATGCAGAATATATTGTATTATTTAGATTAGATTTAAAGGCAGGAATATTTTACTTTTTGTAAAGTTTGAAGTTACAGGTTTAAGCGACTTCCATACACAACTGTAACCAGGTCATGCCGTTTCCAAGGTCCAGATGGTCGAGCAGCGGTTGAATCGGTTCGAGACGCTGTTAGACATAAAGCTGTTTTGCATTTTTTTGAACGAATTGGAAATGTGGTAAGCTTTCATCATGTTTCAATTACTTCATAAAAAAAAACAAAATGCGTTTAAGTCAGTTCAAAAAGTCTCCTTCACGCTTTTTTTAGTTAAATGGTGTCTTTATTTGCTCGTCATACCCTTGTATTTTCTTCCTTGAATCTGGTATACCACGTCTTCATCCTGTCAATCTTGATGGACCTATATTATCGTTTACTACTTTTAACAACGCTGCTTGTCCAAACGGATTTATTTATTTGACAGAACGAGATCGGCTTATGCGCGTAGCAAAACTTCCGGTAGGTTTCATGGTTTTTTTTTTCAAAATTTAGTTCAAACGTAAGTAATGTCATCTGAACAAAAGATGGTACCTATATTGAGACGCTGTTTTTTTATTGGTTTATATTCTAGTTTGTTCTTTGTCTTCGGTTTTTTTAATGTCCTTTTGAACTTGAGAAAGCGAAAACCTTGCATGCTGAAAATGAGGTATTCTAGAGCGATATGATACTTGACGCATCATATCCGGTTAGAAGGATAAACGTCGGAGCCACTGTGCACAACGTTATATATTTGCTACATTCGAATACTTATGCTGTGCTAACAAGCGAGAAAAAGAAGGTAACGAAAATGTGTGTGCTTATAAATGATGACAAAACTTTCGAGGAGCATGAAAAGCCGGATACATTTGTATATCCAGAGATAGATCAATATAAATTACATGTAAGTCATTGCCTTTGCGTGATAAAAATAAGATGCCAATATTCTAGTTTATGAAATTTTCTAACATTTTTCTGCAGAAATTATTGCAGATTAAGCTGAGTAATCTTTCTTGCTTCTTCCGTTTCTTTTGCATTTGATGAGAAGTATTACTTTGATTCAGCTTTATTCGCCAGAAAATTGGAAACCAGTGCAAAATGTGGAGATACTTTTTGAAGAATTCGAAGTAGTTACTAGTTGTGAAGAAGTTGTTTTGCGATCCGAAGGCACTGTATCTGGCGTACAGAACTACCTGGCTGTTGGGACTGCTTGCAATTATGGTGAAGAGGTTTTGGTGCGAGGTCGTATCATCATTTCGGAAATTATAGAAGTAATAATTTTGATAAGGACCTATTTTAACGGATTGCAAATGGTAGCGTGATTTTACGGTACCTGCATCTGTGCATCAGTTTCTCAATAGAAATTTATGTTTCCTTTCATCTCTTTTAATCCATATTTTGCTTTATTTGAAAGTAGAAGAGGACGGACTATAATTTCATCGTTTCGTATTTTATTTCAGGTAGTTCCAGAACCAGGACAACCAACAAGCAAACATCGAATTAAAACATTGTATGATAAAGAGCAGAAAGGACCAGTTACGAGCTTGTGTTCATGCAATGGTTATCTGTTGACTGGCATGGGTCAAAAGGTGTTTCGTTGTTTTTTACTGTTTGAACTTGTTAAATTAGCCACCAAATTTCATTTTGAGAATAGTATTGTCCCAGTTTTAATGAAGGAAAATAGAAGCTTAAGATACGAATTTGTCCCTTTTATCCGACTGTGGATTTCATTTCATAACGCTAGAAAATTTTTTGCTTTTGTGCTTAAATTAAGATTTTTCTGTAGGTAGGTTAATTAAAATTATATAGTTAATAATTTGTTTCACTAAAGCGACTTTTATACCATTTATAATAATTTTTCAACTTTCCTCATTGAGTCGGAATTTTTTTTGGATGTTTCTCAGCATAGCTTAACTCATTTCATTACCTCGAATTTAGGTGTTCATTTGGCTGTTCAAGGATAACAATCTTCAAGGAATTTCCTTTCTGGATATGCATTTTTATGTTCATCAACTAATTGGTGTTCGGAATCTTGCCCTTGCATGCGATATGTACCGCTCGGTAGCTTTATTGCGGTATCAGGTAATTATTTTGATTTTTATTTTCGAATGAGCTATTGGGTTTCGTACATAGAAGAAATTACGCAAGTGGTTCGCTTAACTTGATTTTCAGGAAGAATACAAAGCTCTTTCGCTGGCTAGTCGTGATATGCGCTCTGATGTTCAGCCACCAATGTCCGCTCAATTTATCATCGATAACAAACAAATGGGATTTGTAATGTCTGATGAAGCAGCCAACATAGCTATTTTTAATTATTTGCCCGAAACACTGGAATCATTGGGAGGTGAAAAATTAACGCTACGAGCTGAAATTAATATTGGAACAGTTGTGAATTCATTTATTCGCGTGAAAGGTAATCATAAAAATGATCGATAGTAAAGATTTTTTAAACTTTTTGAAGTCATTAGCTGTATAATTTTTCTAAGGTAAAGATGTTTTTGACTATTTTGTCTTTTTTTTTCATTAAAGCTTAAATTCCCATTGGATTTTATCAAATGCTCACTTACTGCATATCTTTATCACAGATTTTTATTGTAAACGAGTCAGAATGTTTATGGTTTGTAAAAATGACAGCATTTTTTAGGTCATGTTTCAAGTGGCTTTGTCGAGAATGAATTATTTTCATTGGAACGGCAAACTGTTTTGTTTGCTTCATTAGATGGAAGCTTGGGATATATACGACCTCTTACAGAAAAAGTTTGCTTTTTCTTGTGATTTCTTTCCACTTCTATGGCAAAGAATTTGGATGCATGCGTAGTTTGTTGTAAAGAAGTACATTTTTGTCTCTTATACCAAAACTTCCGAAAGCTATACCTAGGTCAGTATTTGCAGTGCAGCATTACTTAACTGGAAAACTTCACTTTACATTTTTTAGGTTTTTCGACGCTTGCATATGTTACAACAGTTAATGTCATCGATGGTACTGCAGCCTGCCGGCTTGAATGCCAAGGGTGCACGAGCAGCTCGACCACATAGGCCCAATCACTACCTCGTCAGCTTTTTTTATTTAATACAATAATAATACTGCCTGTTCATGAGGTTTTTTTGTTGCTAAATAGTATTCAAAAAAAATGATACGCTGCGCTGCTGGTAAAAGTGGTTTTTTATAAAGCCTGTTTTGTTTAATAACGTAAAGGACTCAGCAAAGAAGCATCAACTAGAAAAGTGGACCAATATAAAGAATTTGAGTGAAATTTTTTTTCAGAATACTCGAAATTTGGTGGATGGCGATATGGTGATGCAGTACTTACATCTTTCGTTACCGGAAAAGAACGATTTGGCGCGGAAATTAGGGACTAGTCGTTATCATATTATTGATGATCTCATTGAAATTTGCAGGGTCACAGCACATTACTGATACTCTTGGAGTTTTAGATGATTTTTGTCTTAAATTAATTATTTGCATGTACAATATCAGGATGAATATGAAATCTTTTAAATGACTAGAAACTTTTAGTTATTCACAATTATTTGCTCTTTCCAATAAACAACGCATTAGGTGTGGTTATCTTGCTGACATTAGCGCAGTATTGTTATTCTAGCCTGCACGGACCTGAAAAATCTCGGCTTGTTCCACTTCTTAATACTGGATTTATATTCATTGTGATAGTTTGATTTTGAAGATATTAGGAAGAACACATTTCATCAATTAATCAGAAGTATTTCTTTATAATGATGATTGTGCGGGCGTAATCAATGTAACGTGTCTTTTAAAAAACAACAATTTGTTAATGATCGTTGGTATTAATATTGATGGACCAATAAAAAGCGCTAAATTGAAGCCATTTAAATTATTTTATTTGACAAACATTTCGATTTTTTTGCAAAAAATGAGCACGAAATGCTACATTTAATTTAAGAAAAAGCATTTTGAAATGCGCTGAAGACTATCCCCCGCTATCCCTTATTTTTGATTTTTTCCGCTGTTCTCTGCTTCTTTTGTTCTCTCGTTTGTCTGAAAACCATTTGGGAATATAATTTAGTTTCAAGTCAGAGAATTAACTAAAATTCCATTTTGAGCTTGGCAAGCAATGAAAGTGCATAAAATTTCAGTAATTGCAAGGATAATTGTTCGCTAAAATGTTACGATTGATGAAATATTTCTAAAATTCCTATTCTTTGCAGCTTAACAATCACACGTATAACTTATGTGAAGGAATGAACATCTTTGTTAAGTCGTTGTTATTAATAAAGTGATGGTTAAGATCATTTTAAATAATTATCATAATATTGGAACATACTGTTTTCCTATTGATTTTTTAATTAAATTTTCGCTATCTTTTGCTAGAATAGGATTGTTAGTTAAAATATGAGAATTTTTCAAATTCATTGATTTTAAATATGTATGTTCCTGATTGTTTATTCAACTGGTTGTTTATATAAATATTAAATTAGCGTTCATACATATTGATTAACACTACATATTTGATGACACAATGTGTAGTTCAGCCTTTTCAATTATTGGTATTAGTATTGATGATCTCATTTATTTGTTACAAATTTTACATTATTGTTTACGAATTTTTGCGACAGTTTATTTCACTCTCTCTCTTTTGCCTTGTTGGCTAAATTTATCATCAAAGTATCATTTTTCTAAATTTTCATTATTTCTTTAATTGAAAGTGTGATTCTTCTATCGAATAACAGTAAATGATTTCGTGAATTTTTGCTCTCACTGTGTGGTGACACTGAATGCTTTAGCACAGTGACCTCTGTTGTAGTGACCTCTGTCGTTCATTCACTGCTCCAATTTTTGATTGTAGTTACATTTCAGTGGTGTGATTGATATAATACAACATTGTTGCTGTCGAAATTTTCTCTCTCTACGAAGACTCTTTGTTATCGAAATTAAACAATTAACGAGGATGAAATGATCCAACCATAAAGTGAAATCCGTAATGATTACATGTGTTTCAAGTGATATATATATATGTATATGTGTTAATGAATCACAATAGGTTGTGCTAATTATTCTAATCTAATGCGCTTAGGTTTGCTCATCTAAGCGCTCTTTTTTTTGTCATTAAATTAGATCGATTTTAGTTCAGAAACTTTTTTCGTCTTAAAAAGCATTACTAAGCGAATGCTTTACATAATTCCATAAGCGCTCCTTCCACTTATTTCTCCTGGACATTTCTCTCACTCACACTCAAATATCTCATTAAAAAAAAAAAACTTTTACACAGTGCTTGGGCAAATGTAATATTAGCCGTAGAGCGGAGGAGGGGGAAAGGGTAGAGGGTTGTTCGTTTGTTTTGCAGCTAACGTCGATGTCGCTTGCAGCTAACATGCAGCTAACGTCGATGTCGCTTGCAGCTAACATGCAGCTAACGTCGATGTCGTTTTGCTAAAAACATAAGTTGAAAAAGTGTAAAAATTTGAAATTTATTCAAAATTACTTTTACACTTCCCAAATGACTACACCACTATTTATATTATGAATTGCATGATGCCTTATGCTCTCATTATTGAATATGATTTAAATTTTAAACAAAAAAACACTATTTAATAATTTCTTAACAATTAAAAAAAATTGCTCTAACAAGTAATTTCAATAAGTGAATCAAAAAAAAAGAAGTTTGTAAATCTTTTTAATTTACTTATATTAAATGAAACGCATTGTAAAAGAGCATCACATGATGAGCTCTTTTTCTGTTAACATTGAGAAAAAAAACTTTATAAAATAAACTTTATTTTGCAAAGTTTTTTTTCATGTTCTAGCAAATTTAAATTTTGATTGCTACGAAAAAAACAACCAAAGAAATAAATGAATGGCTTATCTGAAACAACAATAGTCCTTTGTCATACAATCCGATAGTAGCAATTGATCATAGTAGCATTGTCCTGTTAGAACATTTCTTCTCCTACAATTTATTTCATCATTACTTTCAAATTTCTGTCCTCACTACTCCTCCCTGTAGCACTTACGTAAAATAGTTGCACACACCCATTGATTAAAATTTAGAATTGTTTCTAAATATCAGTTATCGGTTTGTTTCATTTTTTGCTATTTATTTGTAATTTATTAATGGTGTGGAAAAAGTTGACTTCTTAGTTACTGGAACAAGTGGTGGTTCTGCTAGCATGAACTTCTTAAAAAAGCGTGCAGCGGTGAGCATTAGATTGTTTGTGGTACTATTCAACTCTCAACTATAATTCTTTTGTCATATAAACTTTAGACATTTTTATGCAAATTTATTTAAAACAAGAGCTATCCATTCCTTCATAATTCCTCATTGATTTAAATTAGAAATGAAGAATTAAATTAGTCGAATTGATGAGTTTAGACAAACCGTTGTACACCTCAACCATCATCATCCTATCAATCCGCTAGTTCAGTCATAAATTAAAGATTCAATAGTTAAACAAATTATCACTGATAAGTTGAAAGAGAATAGGAAGGGAAAGTGAGTAATTGTCGTAGATGAGTTTAAAACTCGTAGACTATTAATTGCAGCAGTTGTTTAGTGAATGAAATCATTTTACAGTTGTACTGGGTAATTTATTTGCGCATTTGTCCGGTTCGTAAAACTTAAATAGTGTAATTTTTTACGTTTTTTTTTTACAAAAAATCAAAAATAAAGAAGTAATAAAATGAAATAAATATCTGAAAAACATATTTTCCACTTCCACTGATCGTATATCACTTTGCAACGTGTGTGTGTGTGTGTGTGTGTGTGTGTGTGTGTGTGTGTGTGTGTGTGTGTGTGTGATTAGTTTTACCTTTGCAGAAGTTAAATAATTAATGAGAATTGAATCATTTAACTACCCGGAACTTCCTTAATCCGTCGTCACGTTTTAATATTTGCTGGTTGTAGTTTTCCAACTACTAAATGAATCATCAAATTAAAAATGGTTTTTCGAAATTCTCAGAACCAGTCTAAATTTCAAATGATTTATAGCAAGGAAAAATGATATTTCGAAATTTCAGAACATCGAGTGATAGGACTAACGGCTATCGAGACGTATCTGCAATACTTCATCTTTAATCTTTTTAATTTGAATTTATTTCAAAACTATACTGTTGCTTTTTTTTTTGAGATCAAATTAAAATTTTCAGCGTAACCTTTTCGACGAATCTTACTACTTTCTTCCTTTTTTTTTTCGGAAATTCATATAGTGTAGTTTATCGCTTCATAAGAATTAGGAAGAAGTTTATTGTTGAAATTCAATAATAAATTTGTTTTCATGTTTTTGAAAGTCAACCGATGCTATTGTTAGCTTCTACTACGTCACAAGCTTACTTGTATCCATTGTTATCAAAGCCTAATAAAGTCTTTAGAATGTTGATAGCTGATGAGCTCAATTTTAGCCGTATGCTACATCTGTTTGAAGACTTCCCTAAAATGGCGGAAATTTCGTAAATGAAGGATAATTTCCCTCTTTTTCATCCTCCGCCTCATATCGATCAAAATTTTTCTCTTTCACTTCATCCATCATCCACTTTTTCGTTCTGCTCTTGTTCAATTCTTGTCTCTCCAAGCAATAACTTTGCAGCAAAAATAAACTGAAAAATTATATTTAAAGAAAGGGAGGGTAAAAAGCATATTTTGCAGTTTATGTTATATGAAGAAAGTATAATTTAACATTTTAATGATAGATAAACTGTGGTTAGTTTGTTAATTAAAATAGGCAGTGGTAATTGCTTCGCGAACTTCATTTGTCATACTCGAAATCGATCTTCTTCATTGCTAATAATCTTATCGGATGAGATGGTCGGTATTAGCTAGGCAAGTAGTGATCAATTAGCTGTTTCTTTTATTGCAATAAATATTTAATGTAGCATTTATTTGAAATAAGAAGAAAGTTTATTTTCCCTTGCGGGTTTTTTTTCCTTCCTTCTTTATGCAACATTTGATTAGCTTCGAATAAGCTGCTAACATTGGCATCATTGTCTCTGTTGAGTTATCTATTTGATGTCATCGTACCAGTCAGTAGCTTATCACTTCATTCGTACTGCTTTCATTTCGCCTCAGTTAAATGCTTCTTTTTTTTTCAAATTTCGTTTCAAATTCTCTGCAGCTGCAAATAACATTTGCTCAGCAAATGAATAATTGATATGTGAGCTTGTTGTTATTACTGCAATGCATTTACAAAAGCTTTGCATTCAAAGCGAATGTTGAATTTTGTTTTTTAAAAAAAATTTTAATATACATTTGTTGAAGTAGCAAAACTTTTAAGTAGCGAAATCAAGATATTATATGATTGAAAATGAATTAGGAAATAATGTCAGCTAAATCTGACAAAAGAGAGAAAGAGAAAAGGGGGGAGAGAGAGAGAAAGAGATAGTGATGAAAGAGAAAAGTTTAGAAGGAAGAAGGTGGCAGGAATTTCGACTGATGCCAATAAATTTAAAATTTTTGTTGAAATCACGAAGTTATACTGTGTGATCGGAAGGACGAATTAATGCCAGCATGTGCAGAGAGAGTCGGCTATCATTTCATCTTTTAAAATTCCACAATATTATTAACGTTGCTACGTCAACGACATTTATAAAGCAATCACTTCTGCTACGTTAAATCATTGTCATTTGATTTCATTAAATTAAATTTTGAAAATAGAAAGGGAGGAAATGGAAGAAAAGTTTAGGAAATCAAGTTGTCCCATTAGAACTAAAGGTCAAAATGTGAATGTCTACTACTTTCTATCTTCATTACATTATTTGAACAAACTTGAAATTTCAGATTAAAACTTCAAATGAAATTGATGAAATAAATTTGCTCCCTCTCTCTCGCTCTCGCTCTCTCGCACTTTCCCTCTCTTTTCTCTCTTCCTCACTATCATTGATCATTTCATTTGATATTTTTTCCATATTTTAGCCCTTATTTGAAAAAGATTTCAAAAAAAAATTACAAATTTCTTCTGTTTTTTTTTTGAAAATCTAACAGTAATTAGACATGCGGTGTTTCTTTTTTCCGATAAGAATAAAATGAACAAAATGATATATGATATTTTTATTTAATAACAATTGTAAACATGTCACAATTAATCTTTCCTTGTTTTTCCCTTTTCTGTCGCAGTCAGTATTCGTTGACGAAATCAAAAAATAAGTATTCGTTTTGTTATTAAACTAAAATTATTTTGGTAGTGTTTTGAAAAATTCACAAACAATTATTTCACTGTTAAAATACTTTTTTCGTGACATTTTGTTAAATTGTTTACCGGCTGAGTGGTCTTATCTACAACGACTGTATGTGTTAATTTATTTAGCATTAATTTTTTAGCAAAACACCCACGCACACACACACTTCTTTTGCCATAACTAAAAACAATAGTGGAGGAGGATAGTGAAACATCTTGTAAAAGGATATAAATAAAATAAATTTTGAAATTTCAATGTTTAAAATTGTTTAATATGGATTTGATGAAATTTGATAGATTTTAATTTGAGTAAAAGATAATCATATTGTACGAGCAATAAATACTGCTTCTTTTCAACTTTGATAATGCAATTGGTGAACAATAATTGTTGAAAAGCAACAAGTGTTGTGTTATTCTCTTCAAAATTTTATAGAATTTGAAAAAAAAATTTTTGAATTTGTTATTATTGCCTTCAATTCACATACTTTTCCATGTGAGATGAAATAGAAAGTGTATTTGTGTTATAAATAAAATGCCTCTAGTGGTTTTTATTGATAAAATATTTTGAAATTGAAGAAGAGGAAATGAAGTGTGTATCATGCGTGTGTGTGTGTGTGTGTGTGTGTGTGTGTGTGTGTGTGTGTGTGTGTGTGTGTGTGTGTGTGTATGTATATATACATATACACACACAATTATGATAAGCAATATTCTTTAGTAAGTTTTGACTTGCTCGATATTTGTAAATATTATAACTATTCGTATATTTAGCGAAATAATTGCTCTGATCTTTGATATCATAAAATTTCATTTAATCAACTGAATTGGAGAAGTTTCGTTTCCCTTCGTTATCAGTTTTTTTCTTTCTTTCCCTCTTTAAACAACAATTGACACACACGGCTATTGTCACAAGATAATGCAAAAACAATCTTTGTGTAACTTTCAAAAATAGTAAACAAAATGGAGTTGAATTTTTTAATTTCATCTTTCTTTTTTCCCATTGTTAATTAATTACAGGTTCATATACTTTCTGTTATTTCTCATAGTATCAGAAGCAGTTTGAGGAGTTCAACATGTCATGGTGTAGTGATTCATTGCTTGGTTCGCAGCTATCATTTCTATCCGATGCTTTTCGCTGACAGTTGTTCAACATTGAAAACGTTGCCTGATGAATGATTTCACGGCTCACTCAAAGCTTGCTCATTTTTTAATTTCATTCTTGCATTAATATCTCTTCTACAAATATGTCATCGCTCTCTTCTCTCCCACTCTCTCTCTCTCTCTCTCTCTCTCTCTGTTTGCTGTCTTTCATCCTGTTATAGTAGTAACATCCTCTATTATTATCACTGTTGCAAGAAAAAGTATGATTGCAAAACTTCGTTAACAGTGAAATTTATCAGTGAGAGGGATGCGAGTGCATTATCATTTTACTGCAACATCTGATAATCGTTGTTTCATAGCAAAAAAAAAAACAGAAACAGAACGAAAAACTAATTCCCCCTTTGGCATCGTAACAAAATTTAGTTAGGAATTGAATTTTGAATTGTGAAATGACGGACTCTCTCTTTCACTTCTCGCGCCTACAACTAACTAACTGCAACTCTATATATGTAATGTTCAAGTAGTAGCGTAAATTTTACGACTTATCTAGCTGGTGCAACAGCAAGTAGGATGTCCTCGATCAATAACCGCTATAAAAGTGTCATTTCAAATACACTGAATCCCATCGATCCAACAACAACAACAACGACGACGACGACGACCTGCCTTGTGCTGTGTTGCTGTTGCTCCACGTGTCGGCGCAAATGGCTGAGTGCGATGGGATGAGATGGATGTCCTCGTTTACGCTTGCTTCTTCCTTCTCCTAAAGCTTCTCCTACTCTCATCTCATCTCACACTGCCCCTCAACATTTAGTGCAATGCAATCGATCACGTGTTCGTCACGTCCTACAATTCACAGCACACATTCACATATGCCATATGTATAAATGTGTTGAGACACATCTCTGTCTATCTATCCATTATTATTATTATTATTATTAGGGAGGGAATTGATGGGAGAAAAACGGTTGGAATTTCTCCTCTCTTCTCGATTAGGACGGTGTGAGTAGTGGTTTGTGTTCGACGATGCTTTCATTCATGTAAATTAGGTTGCTATTAGAGGATGGATAATTTACCTGATTGGAAGAGGTGTGCTGTGCTGTGGATATGTTGGACATTGGGATTGTCCAATGAGAGAGATATGGAAGGTGGAATTTTGCATGAACAAATTGTTCAATTCTCCGATTTTCCTTTTTGCCTCGCTTTTCGTTCTAGAGATATTGTTGTGATTAATCGATTAACGACACGTATATATCATTTGCATATATACCTACCATTCATGTATTCGGAAAAAAAAAATGAAAGGATTCGATGATCAATCCCTATGGTCATTTAAATTAGCAACATGAAATATGCTATTGAATTGAAGTTAGAAAAATTTGTGGAGTGAATGTTGTGAAGAAGTTGAAAGTTATTAGAGCGAATTATCACATACATAGTTGTATTAACTGAATGCATTGAAATATTTGAATGATAAATTGGAAGAATTGAACGAACTATGCTCCTTCCGTTTAAAAAGTAATTCATTTTTCTTTCTTTTTGTAAATTTCAGACTGCTTGCTGTTCAAATGTCAGTCGCATCGCGTACAGTGCTTCATTTTTCGGTTGAAGTTGAAACTGTGCGACCATGGGAGTATGTATTTGTTACAGGTTCAATATCAGCTTTAGGTGAATGGATGCCATCCGATGCATTTCTTTTATTTCCGGATCCAGATTCTGCGTCAGTTATTTACCTTTCTTTCTATCGTTTCATTTAATATATTTAAAAATTTCCACATTTGAACATTTAAACGTTTGTGGTTTGTTTATCGGAATTTCGGAAAGAGTTTTTATTTACATTAACCAGTTCCACCAAATTTACAATAACAGTTTTGTGTTTCACAAAAAAAAATACAATTCCGGAATGTGTTTTTTTTGAAAGTATATGTGAGTGAGCTGCTAGACGTGATGATCATTTAAAAGTAGTAAATAGTGAAATGGACACATCTATTTGTAAAAGTAGCTGTAAATTTGAAATTCTAATGTGTTTGTTTTTCAGTAGGCAGCGTTGGGAAGGTGAAGTGGAAGTTGGATCTGATCCGGTAAAATTTCGTTATTTCATTGGATACTATTTGCACAGCGGTAAAGAAGGGGAGAAAAATGTAAGCTTCTTTGTTTTAAAAATGCAATAAATGAAAAAAAAGAGATGCTCATTTTTTTTAACAAATATCTAAGTGGGTATGAAAAGATAATTTCAGGAATTGGTCGTTAGCAAGTGGGAATCATTTCTAAATCCCAGATCTGTTTTGCCAACTGTTGAATCGTGTTCTGGTGTGTGCCATTTGCATGTCACCGATAAATTTGGTTGGAGTTGTAAGATTTCCATCACTTTATTTTCTTGTCATTTCCGATTCCATGCATTCGTATTGTTAAATTGGGAAATTGAATTACAAAAATAACGATATTCCTTCACTCATTTTGGCATACAAAGCAAGAGGCAATTAACAATTAAGAATAGTATATTTTTAATTGCCATTTGGAAGAAATTCAGAAATAGCACGTGAAAATTTGATTGGTTCTTTTATTATGTTAGAAATATGGTAAGCTAAGGTATGGCTCATTTTCGTGATTTTTTTCCTGAATTTTGAAACAACTGTGTAATTTTTTCAGCTGGTAAAAGTCTTGTGAGTGAAGCATCACTTGTGGGAAAGAATCAGAATGAAATTTTACTTCGTTTTCACGGAAATCCATTCAAATTTTACAAGAGACGTTATGCTGAACGTTCTTACTGTATTAAAGTAACACCGTTTGATTTGAGACATAAAGAGGTAATTTATATTTTCCTTCATCGTACATTTTCCCACGCATTCCCCATCTGCATTTGTGAATTGCAAATTATTTTTCTCTTATACCTTTCCTATTTATCATCGGTTGGGATTTGATTGCTGAGCAAGAATCGGCTGACATAAACTTGAAAAATTAAACTTTATACTTTTTTTTAATATATACATATGTATCCTCATCTATTTAAATAAATGGAAATCTTCCAATAACTTGGAAAATCCCACATCGGCCTGAATATTCATGTTGGCAAAAGAGAAGTGAGAATTTAATATGTCAGAGTACATAGGTGCTCATCATCCACAGTTTCGACGAGTAATTTGTTCAAGTTTAGATGTTCAGTTACGATTTGAAAGAACGTAGTGTTTGGCGAGCATGGTCCTATGCCGTAGGCTATTTTAAAATTGTTACTGGTGTTGTATTGTGATGTAGATTTAGTTTGCTGCGCTGTAGCTTATATTCAAATTTAATAGGACCTAATATTATCATTCCTTTCCACAAATTTCATCAAGACAGCATATGATAGCTGAATAGTGTGCTGTTATAAATGGAACATTTAAAAAATTTCCCACTATCTAAAATGATTATTTTTAAGAACAGCAAGTGATTGAAACATTGATTATAAAATTACAACTAAAGCGAAAAAAAAACACATTAAAATTAGGGAAGAAGCGAAATCATATCCGACACTCAATTTCAACATCTCATCATTTTAGTAGTTGCCAATACTCTCCACACTCTCGGCAATTTCTATGCACTTATTTAAACTTTTCATTTCTTCTATGCATGCATTCATCAACTAGGATTGATTGAACTCTGTGGTCATACACGTTTATTTTCACAATTTAAGACGTACTTAATTCGGATGCTAAATAAAGCTCCATCAAAGTCATTCATGCTTTTTGAGCAATTATAGTTACCATTACACCAAGTAGTGCGCATTAGTGCATGAATATGTTGTGCCAGTTAGTCCCACATTAGTAATGTGAATATTTGTAATTAGCTGTGATAGTATAAGTGAGCAAATTTTTTTTAATTATTCTTTTTTTCTTGCAGGCTGGAAGCGTAGATGACGATGATAATGAAGAGAATCAGGATGTTGTGGAACCGGTAGTACCGTCATATTCAGTGGCACATATTGCTGTAAGATTTTATATTTCTATCTCATTTTTCAAATTATCCTTGTATCATTTGTATGGATGTGTATTGTACATTTTCTGATAAATACAACATCAGGAGGAATCGAATGAATAGAAAAATTAATAGTTAAATAATGGGTTTTTCTTTGCTACTCGCGAAAAATAGGTCAATTATCCCGTTTAATGCTCAAGTAATTAAATAGCATGCATTTGCGCCACGTGTGCTTACATACATTTCATATTGCATTTGTAACTGAATTCATATAGTAGGTTTATAGAATATCAGTGGTAAAACCTCATGCAAAGTCCACGCAATGGTGGATTGCATTTGTATCCTGAAGTTTAAAAAAAAAAGGAAATTCGCTTTGTTACGTAAATGACGTGCCATAATTCGGTCGGTTAACTAAATGGCTTAGTGTCGAGTGTATAATTTTTTTCAGGAAGATTTTCATTCTTTTTGTATCGAGTAAATTCGTTATATTGAATAACCCGTAAGGGGTATTTTTGATTAACGATGTATTCTATTTGATTGCTAGATCAAATCAAATGGTGCAAATGTATTTGTAGCAGTAGGAAGTGGCGCAAATGTTTCGTAGTTTTTTTACTTTTTTTTTTCTACTTAATGCCTTAGCTTTAGAATTCTCTAGCAATACAGTAACACATTAGAAACTGTGAAAATTTTCTATTAGTAATTGAGAGGAGCTATATGAGCAAAAGAAAAGTGCAATTAGTTTGATGGTTTTTCAACATAACAAAAAGAAGAGAAAAAAAACACATTGTTGCAGAGATTTGTAGTGAAACATGCGATTTGAAATGCGATTTGATGGAGAGCTAAGGATGTTGTTTTGTATAATATTTAGGATTTTGTACGATACAGTTTAGTGTTGCATTCACTGTCCTTCATTTCATCCTGATGCTTGTTCTCTTGGTAGCAATTCACTAAATTACTGAATTGCACACTTAATTAGTTAATTTTGTTTCCTGCCAAAAGTCTCAATTGGATCGTTGTTCTCTAATTTAGCTGATGAATGAGAAAATTCCTTTCAAATTTTAGCACTTGAGAATTTCTGGTGAATAGTTTTTCTTTTTTTTTTGCAGATTCTTTCACTAGAGATAGACATTCTTTTCAAAGAGGAGATTTGATAATTATGTGTAGTTCGTTGATTAAAATTTTCTTTTTGAACAAATATTGCTGAAATTAAATTATTTAGAGGAATTCGAATTGATCAAGGATAGAAATATCACTTTAAAATGGTTCAGAAGACTTGAAAATCTACGAAATTGTTGGCTTTTTGGTAGGAGTTATGAATCCCATAGTATAGTTCGAAAGTAAGAAATCAATTTTTGGGGACTGGAAAATTGAGAACCTACTTCCTCTTTTAGATGCACAAGCTCTGCTTCCATTTTTGCTTTCTTGGTTTGAGATCAGATTCCGGCAAAGCTCGGGTTTTATGTTTTCTAGCACTTTTTAAAATTTGTTAACTTAGTCAAGCACATTTAATAATGTTATTGTCACGTGTAAGCTAATCTTTGTATTCGTTAGTTTTTTTTTCTAAAGTCATCGAAATTTTTATATTGATTTTTTGAGAAAAAAATTTTCTGAAAACTTTCATTACCTACTGATATCTGTTTTGAGTTTTCTTCATTTTTCGATTTTGCTTGTAAAAAATATAAAACCAGAGGGAAGATATGAAAGTGAAACATAATCTATTTAGTTCTAGAGAAAAAGGGATAGTTCAATCTTTTTCGATGGTTGTCCCATTCATTCCATTCAATTTCAATTTAGACATAATGTTCTGCTTGTTTGAATAGTTCGAGTAAAAAGGAAGGACCACTTATTGTTCATTGAAGCAGTGATGGACGTGAAATTAAAATAATAATAATTATCAAAAAAAGAGAAAAATGATTCATTCTATTTAAAAGAGAAATTTTGGAATTTTTTTAAATGATTGATAAAATTCGATCCCATCATTGACTTCTTAAAAAAAGAAAAAAAAAACAAAAAAAAGATTAAAAAAGGAGGAAAAAAAATGTGTTCTTACTAGTCTTTGTCTATTTAGTCTATCTATCACAGTGTTCCGTTACCATACATAGAATTCAGAGAGAATTCATAGTGGAAGCCACTGTTTCAGAGTTTGCCGTAATGTGCTTGCTGCAGCATGATGATGGATATGGTATGGAAAAATTCAGATATAATACACTGTGATTTGTGATGGATTGTGTCCATCCATCCATCGTCGTACTGAGAGGACACTGTGAGAATCGAGGAAAGGAAAGGAAATGAAAGGAAAGGAAATGAAATGAAATGAAGTGAAGTGAAGTGAATCGTAGCGATATGGGAATATATATATATACATATATATATATATATATATATATATACATATACAAATACATATATATATTTCATGATAATAAGCTTTGTTATCAAAGCTTATAAAATATCAGGAAAAAGGAGGAGAAGTGAAAATGACGTGGTCACTACTACTCTTTCCTACGACAACATCTATGACTACTACTACTACGACTACTACTATTACTACTCCTACTATTGCTACTACTACAAGAACAACAACAACAGCAGCAACAAACAACAACAATTACTACTACTGCTACTACTACTACTACTACTACTACTACAGCAACTGCTACCATTACAACGTCAATTCATCATCAATCAACAATGAATGAAACACAACTATCAAATCTTTGTTGTGTGCAACGCGCAATTTTAATTTTCAGATTTTATCATCGGATGATCCACGTTATCGCGAGCAATCGTCATCCGGTGATCGATTTAAAGTGGGCAGCGATTATTTTATATTTCGGACACGATCGGTAGCGGTGGAATTTCTTGTTAGCATCAAGTTTTTTTTTTGTTTTCTGTAAAAAAATTGATTGTAAAAAAGTGTTTAAAGGTGATTTGAGTGGTGTGAGCGTTAAAAATGATGGTTGTAATTTATGAAAATGATAGGGTGATTGGGAAAAGGATTTAAAAAAAATTCCTTAAGCTTAGTAGTTATCTTTTATGTTGAATATTCGGAACTACATTCTGACATAACTAAACGAGGAAGTATTGAGGATTCATTTAGTCAAAGGGTGAAGGAAGCAGTTTTAATTAGGTGTAATCCATTACTAATGTAAACAATTACCCTCTAAAAATTTAATTCTATTTTATTTCACATGTTTATAGATTGAAATTGCTTGTATGAATGAATGAAAAAGTTAGAATAAAAAAAAAATTGAAAATCAAGGAAATACCTAAAAATATTGCGCTTTCCATTGGAACAGTATTAATTGACGAGAGGAATTTGATATAATCAACGTGTGAGTTAGTTGAGGCCGGCAGTGGTGATGTCTGTGAAACCGTATCGTATCGCTATTAGCTTGAGAGCGGTTTTTGTCAGTTATCATCACCACGTTAAGCATGTTGTGTTGTTTACATTGGTTAGACGTAAACGTTTGAGGGTTTCCGGATAGAATTATTTGCCTATGACGAAGAACGTGGACCGTCCGCGGAGCGTTTTGCAATTGCGTATGCACTGCCTTCATCATTCAACGGTACATTTGGTGTGGCTGGTGAACCGCTTTTGGTTAAGAATCGGCCAGTTGGACAAATTAATGGTAGCTTTTTTATCAGTAATTTTTTTTCCGGAAATAAGACACACACACACACATACTTTTTGCTGTATCAGTCGTTTAGTGTTTTTTGACTTGCTCATTTTCATCTTTTTGTTCTACCGGCTGTCCAGCTCTTTTTCCAAGTGTAACTTAGATAGGATTACAACAGCAACATCATATTTGTAGTGGAATATTTGTTCATTCGACCACTTCTGTCTTCGTGTTGGGTGCAGAAAATGGACATCTCCTATGCGAAACACTGGAAGAAGCGACAACCTCTTGAAGTTGGTCACAGGGGTATGGGCAATTCATATACTAAGTATGTGAATTCATTGTTGAAATTTCTGATTTTTTTTTGAGTAAACTTTGGCGAAATTACTTACCATAAGTGATTAGCAAATTCGAAAAAAATGAAAGCTTTTTATGGTGTTAATCGTACAGCAACGATTAACACTTACCGCAACATAATTACCGGTTTTCAGGATGAATGCTGGCCGTGAGAACACAATACATTCACTTAACACAGCTGCAAAGCGTGGTGCTGATTATGTTGAATTTGACGTTCAACTGTCAAAAGATAAAGTATATTTTTGCTTATTTAGTCAGTGTGATGATAATATTTAACAGGTCTTATTAAATTTAGAAATTTATGAGATCCGTAGATTTAGGCAAATATAAAGAAGCTAACAGTGAGTTGGTATTTGTAGAACATAAATGTTAAACACTAGTTGGGAAATTACTGAAATTTTTTACCTGGGAAAAAATTTTTTGAATTCATACTGATTGTAATGTTATTGTGAATGTTAATAAAATATTGTGGAATGTATTTTAAACTCTGAAATCAAATTAATATATTTTATAATTGAGATAGTGTAGTTCGTGAAAAATTAGTTGATTTTATAGATTGCTGTTATATTTCACGATTTCCACGTTTTGGTAACCGTGGCAAAACGTTGCACTCTTCGCTTGGCAGCGCAACCGCCTGAAGCAGCTAATGATTATCATGAAATTGCTGTAAAAGATCTACGATTGAAACAACTCCAGTTACTTCGCGTATGCTTCCTTTATGAAAATAATTATTCAGCTTGTTTTTTGTCTTGTCTTAACGCGTTTTTACCTTGCTAGGAGCATTCTATTTTGAGAATGTTACGTTTCACTTCAGCAAGTAATCTACGTAGTTTGAAAAGCTTGACAAATCTCCCGATTGTTTCTAACTTTTAAAATCTCACTTCATCTTGCTGATTATTAAAAAATACAAATTGGCCATTTTTCTCACTTTTTGATTACATTAGGGCTTTTCACAATTCACATATTTTTTAAGAAGAGAAATTTTGTAGCTGGAGCATTATAAGGCGAATCAGGCTCAGGCAAAGCAGAATTACATAAAGGTAAGCGCCGAAGCAGATGAACAAGATGAACGTTTGCCGTTTCCGACTCTGGTAGATGCATTACATCAAGTTGATTCAACTGTTGGCTTCAATATCGAAATAAAGTATCCAATGATGCAAAAGGTTCCTTAATTATGCTTTATTCTAATAACCAAAAAGCTAACATTAATGGCAGAGTTGTTGCTAAAGGACGAGCTGCGAGATGGATTCTGTGCAAATAGTGGTGAAATGTGTTACTCAATATATGGGAACAATAAAAATTTGGCATTGAAAGTAATCAAAGGTAGAATATTTTTTTCCAGAATGGATTACACGAGTGTGAAAACTATTTTGAGCGTAATGATTACATTGATATCATTCTGAATGACGTATTTAACAATGCTGGGGACCGTCGAATTGTTTTCTCATCATTTGATCCTGATTGCTGTGCCCTGTAGGTTTTTAAATTTTGGAAAACTGCTACTCTTTTCTTGGATGAGTGATACAGTATTACTTTCTGTGTTAGAATTATGTTCTGAAAAAAATCTTTTTAATAATAATTATTAAACTTCTTAGTTTCTCGAAAAGGATCTTTGCAAACGGTAACGTAGTTTATGGAAGTTAAAGAGAAACGGGTGCTTCTAGAAAATTGAATTGCTTGAAGATTTTGCAAGAGATTAGCCTTTTCTTATTTTAAATTTCATTTCTAATATTTTAATGTATTCATGATATTGCGAACAATTATTGAAGCTTGCAATCATCTGAATAAAATCATTTAATATATTTCAGCTAATTATGCCATTTACATACTTCAGTTTGGCAGCAAAGCAACACTTGTATCCAGTACTGTTCCTTTGCGTTGGTGTCACAACGCGTTACGAACCGTTTGTTGATTTACGTTCATCAACTTCTAATGCTGCTCTAAATTTCGCTGCTTGCATTGATATCCTGGTAAGCTGTTATATTGCTCATTAATTGTTAATGTTGGAGCGGTGCATTTTGTGTTTTTTAAATAACTTTCATTTCGAAACGTAATTCCCTGTTGATTTTTAGGGTGTGAATTTTCATACTGAAGATCTCTTAAGAGATCCATCACCTATACAGCGTGCTCGAAAATTTGGCCTAATATCGTTCGTTTGGGGTGATGATCTCGATAATAAAGAAAATATTGATTACTTCAAAAAAGTACTTCGTGTCGATGGTCTCATTTATGATAGGTATGTTTTTGAAAATTGTTATAAGTAAATCACTTTAGAAAGCACGTAAGAGATTTGAAAGCATTTAAAATGGATTATACCAATTGTAGCACTCTGCATTTGGTATGACAGTGCCTACTGCCTTTTGATTTATTAAATTTTTTTTATATCGTATTCAAAGATTATTGATGGTTTTTCTAATTTTATTTTTGATCTAGAATTGGTGAAATCGAGGCACGTCGAAACGTTTTTCTGGTGGAACGTGAGGCAAAAGCATCGTTATTTCGGCAGAGCAATTCGCCAACTACATCTCGTACCGTTTCACTTGACGACGGACCACCATCACCGACTGTATCAGAAAATTCTCATACCTCAGGATCCACTGTTTCATCAAACAATTCTTTTTGCCTGCATCACCCACAAGCTTCTCCTCATTCCAGAATAGCGTACGCCCTTTTTTTCTTAGGCATTATTCTTATTTTTTAGCGAAGATTTACTAATATCAATTCATACATCTATTGCAATACATTTTTTTGCATGAATTTCTAAAATCGACATCACTTGATATAAAAAATAAGAATTTTTTTCTGCTTTCAGGTCAGCTGCATTGGAAGATGTAAAAATGAACAAGAATAGTAATGGGATAAGTGGAGGAAGCCATTTAGCGTCAAATAATTTCGTGCATTCTACGTCATATTCTTAGAAATCAGTTTCTTCGTCTTCTTATGTTTCCGGTTATGGTGTACTTACTGTTTCTTAAATACGGAGAACTACAAACACTTTATCGAAATTCCCGCTACATGGAAGGAGAAAAAAAAAGAAAAAACAAAAACTTGGAATTTTAGCAAGGTTTTTAATAATAGCGAATTCGATTTAAGTTTAAATTCATAGAATGTATGTAATCATCTTTTCTCTCATTTTTTTTTGTGCTATTTCTAGTCTGCTTTTATTGACTTTTAGAAAAAGTCTTTCTCCCGAAATTTTGATCAATTTTATGTTAAAGTAAAGTGGATCTGTTTCCTAATGGATTTTCAAAATATTTGGATTATAAGAACTGAATAAGCACAAAGTGCTTGATAGATTTTTATTTTGATGTATTTGTAATATTGTCCGAGGTATTTCTTTAATGTTGAATTTGATACCGTCATTTAGTAATTAATTTTCCTATGAACCATTCTCGATGCTATGTTTTTCGTATTATATAAACATTTATAGGTGATATGTGCTTGAATCATTCCGTACATGCACATTCTTACGTTCGTTTCATTATTTACTTTTTATCGGGTACCTGCGTGTTTTATCGGGTACCTGCCTATTAATTTTTTGTCTGAAATCTGAAATTTTTCCTTTTACTCATGACGTACTTAAATTCTTGATTAGAAAGACTATGAGTTATTGATGAGATTAAAGCTACATTTTAGATTACATTAAATATATCTATTTGCAAAAGAAATACTAACCGTAAACGTTCAACTATGTAAATCTTCGACGTTGGCCTTTTGATATGTCTTACTTCATGTACTTTTCGGTTCATTTTGTTCATTTTTGCCAAATTCTGTATATTCCTCTTAACATTCCAGCGAATGTTGTTTATACCAAAACGTACATTTCTCATTAAACGTTTAAAAAAACACAAATCGGCTACTTCTGATGCAGTAAATACACAAAATAATTATTTTTAAATCGATGAATAATGTAATTTTTTGAACAAAAAGACCTGATGATCCTAATGTTTTTATGGTTCTTTTTTCCTTCTTTTTTATTTCTATGTCATCCACTAAGCACTGATTATAGTATTATTAGCAAGGCGTATTACATACACAGTGCAAAATGTCGAGATAATTTTTCCAAATGTGATATTTCTCTTTTTTTTCTTAAAATGATAAAGCATTTCGTTATAACTTGTGGTATGGTTTTTTTTCTCACATAAAGATACTGAAAAGAATTCAGAGCTACAGCAGCAAAAAAAAAGCCTTATCAAATATTTGAGGAGATCATTTCCTGAAAAAAATATGAGTGTGCCTCAAGCTTGATAGTTTAAATTGTTAGTTTTACTTATAATGCCACTTTTTTACATGCTTTTGTCATTATCATCAACCGAGAAATTGAAAAATGTGTAGTGGACATTCAGCTATGCTGTATTCTTTAAATAAATAATGAAATAACAAATCGATAACTTTCCACTATTGCTCTTTCTTCTCTACGAGTTTCTACTCACACACATGCGCACGAATACGATTTTAATTTACAGTCGGCATAGTGAAATGGTCCTTTTCGGTGTGATGTGCCACAGGCCTAATACTAAACCGTGAATGATGGCGTAGCCTGTTGCATTAGAGAATGCATTATATGTTGTTGTACGTGTGAAGTGTCATTTGTCCACGTGTGTTTGAATTTCTCTATCGTCATTGCGCATGAAAAGGAGATGAACACGTATTCCTCAAACAACGGTGTACACCACTCCCAATTTTCCTAATGCAACAAACTACAAGCTTTGCTGTAAAACTGTTAAGTTTGTGCATCAACTTTTGACGCGGCGCCATTATGACATGCATTATTTCATTGTAAAGTGACGTCAGCAAATAGTACAATCCTTTGCATTTGGATACTTATTTATTGAAGTAAATATCTGAAACGATGATATTACAGTACTTGTCGGATTTCTATCATTGGTCTTCGATTATCATTTCAATTCGTTTAATAAGTTGAGTCGACTGAAGACAAGTGCAGTGTGGAGTGCATTATTTGTTGCATACAGAGCCCCTATGAGGAACACGTTAAGCTTGATATCGAGTTTACGCTTGGTGATTACTCATTGTTGAACTGAGTTTCTTTTTGCAATAATAATTGTATCATTGAAGAAAAATGTCAGTTCATGAAGTGAATATTAAACCAACCAGTAGCCGCGATTCCTCAAATCCAATCAGAAAAAAAGTGGAAGCATTGGTTTCGAAGAAGCTACACACGGATCAGGTACTGCAGGAATTTTTATCCGAAATAAGCTGTAATTGCAGTAGTGAATTTGTATATGAAAAAACATCCTCCTTGATCGCTCTGATGAATTTCAGAACAGCTGGGAGACATGTTATTTTTGCCTACTTTCATGGCTTAGTAATTCACTTGGGGCAAGGAAAGAGTGTTAACCAGTGCCGTTCTTCAAAAGTCTGAAATTAAGCTAGAAGCTGTAATCTTAAAGATTTTGAAAACCGTGGAAGTAATGTGCCTATTTAAGAGTGCGACAGTTCACGAAGAAATAAGTATACGAACAATTCCTTTGGATTTTACGAGTTTTACTTTAAAAAGGGAATTGGATAACTCGTTGTGTTGTCTGACTTCATGCTTTATTTCTGTTTTTTTTTTGAAGGATTTCTTAAAAATGATCGATTATGTGGCACCAATGGTGAATGAAATTGATATTCATGTGGAGCGAAGGTTGATGTACGAGTTAGAGGAGCGAAAAATTAAAGCAAATCGGGATTACATGAAAAGTTTTGCACTGGTAGTTGTTTTCCGTCTTGGGCCTTTTTTTTAATAGACTTAGTTTCTTAGTGGTGTAATCTGACAAAATATTGTCAAAGGCTTGATTTTTTTTCTTCCGATTCCATTATTGACTATTTTTACTGATAACACTGACGAATTAAGGATAACAATGAATATTAATAAGCGACATGAATTCAATCAGGAATTGTATTCTAAGAGAGAAGTTCCAAAACCTTGTATTCTTTGCTTGGCATCCTTTACATATATTACTGTTCACGTGACAAAAGCAGGAAAGAAAATGTTGCAGGTGAATGATCGAGTGCAGGATTTCGTGGCTAAAGTTACACAGTTGAATAATATATGTCAAGATATGGCAAATAAAATACAGTCAAATAAAGCAAAGACACAAGATTTATTATCAAGAACTGCTGCACTGCAGAGTGAAAAGTAATTTATTCAATTAATTTGATGGATTTGCAGGGTAAGAAATAGTTCCTTTAATAAGTGCAACCCATTAATATCTTTAATGTTCAAGAAGAAGTTCTGGATGAATGGATTTAACTCTGAAGAAGTTCATTGTTTATTTAATCATTGAAGGTGCTGTAGGAAGAGGGGATGAGATTTAACACCCTCAGCTTATAAGCTGAGCAGACTACCATCATTTTCTGCTAGCTAACTTAGTGCCGTACTTTGCTGACATCAAAAATCCTCATTTGGCAAGATAAGACAGCAATATTTTAGGCAAAATGCAACTCGGCTTATTTTGAATTCCACTGTTGTGCAGTATGTACAAAATAATCCTACAGGCATAATTTGTATTTTTGCAGGAGAACACTTGAGAAAAAGCAAGTGGCAATTAATGAGTTTTTAAATCATTATTCACTTACTCCTGAAGAAGAAGCAGCACTGAAAGGCTCCGAAGCTGGTCGGCTTTTCCATATTTTTTCAAGTTATATCACTTATAATATGGGGGTATTTGAACATGAGGGCAATCTTTTTACTTAATTCTTCCATATATTTCTAAAACTGTTGAATTTCAAATATAAAATTAGAATGTTTGCATGTCTTAGATTTTGAACAACTATTTTGGTTCTTACTTTTATTTTTCCCACTGTTTTGTCTGAACTTTTTTTAAAGAATGTTTATTGCTATAGATGGCACAGTTGATACAAAGTTTTTTGCTGCATTACAACGTGTTAAGCAAATCCACGATGATAGCAAACAACTTCTTCGATCTTCTGGCGAACACCTCGCGGCGTAGTTTTCATTAACTGGTTTCATCTGCATTTTTTTCGAGATTTTTTGAGGATAAGAGATTAGCTGATTAAGAAACAATAATAACTAGCAGTTTTTTAGATTAGAAGTGATGGAAGAAATGGCAAGTAAACTGGAAGAAGCATATGAAGTGCTCTACCGTTCAATTCAACGTACACTTTTGCCTCAGTTTTAATTTTATTCAAAATCTAATCTTGATACCTTAATGAGGTTTGGTAATTTTTGCTGTAAGATCTATTTTATAATCTTCAACATAGCATTTAGGTGAATGTCGATTGCTTAATGTGGAGTTCTTGGAACTGAAGGGAGCTTTAGTGCAGTCAATTGCAACGCTTCAGGACCGTGAAGTGCTTTTCAAGTACGCATTAGATGAGTACACAATGGCACGGCGAAACCATGTAGTACGAGCATATATTGACGCACTGACACGAGGAGGTTCGCTATGTTACACTAGCATTTGTTTAATCATTAACAGCTATCGACTGCTTATCAGTAGCCATTTTTTCTTATTTCTGAAGCAAAACATTGGTTTTTGTTATGACTAAATCCTACAGGTCATGTAGAACAGACTTCTTTATCGGGTCCTACTGTGTATAAAATCTTGATTTTTTTTATTTGATTACACAAGAGTACTTTCCTGATGTCATTTTTTTCGAAATGAGAAACTTTTGCTTAAATTTAAGGAAGTCACTGTCTTGAGTATAACTGACAAGTAGTGTGGAGTAACTGGTGTTCCACTTTATTTGAACTCCATTTAATATATGGTTTGTTTAAGCGTAACGTTTACCATTAAAAAAATATTTTTGAGGTGGTGGAGGTACACCCAAACCAATTGAATTGTTGTCTCATGACCCACTCAGGTAGGTTGTTTAATATTTGTTTTCTCTTCATTATTGGTACTGCAAGTACGGAATTCTTTTTTTGTGGTTGACCAATTAAGATCCATTATCTTATAATTTGCCTATGTTTCGGGGAAATTACTATCTCTGTAATTCAGGTATGTGAGTGATATGCTTGCATGGATTCATCAGTCGATGGCTACTGAAAGAGAACTTTTGCAAACATTGCTGAAATTATGTAATCCAGATGGTATCACATTTTTCTTGAGCAGATTTAATTTAGAAAAGTGAAAAATTCTTACTTCTGTAAGCAATGGATTTTACCATTTTCTGTGAAACAAAGGATTTTTTTCTATGAATAAAGGATATGAAATACATATGAAATATAAAATGGAAAAATATATAACAAAATATGAATAATTTGTTACCCAAAGAGCATGGGGTACGCAGTTGTTACGAATTTTTATCCAAAATATGGCTTAAAATCTTTTCAGTTTTAAAAGAAAACTGCGCTAATATACAGAGCCAAATTTCTGAAGCGCTTTGTCGTCCGTTTAAGGTATGATGCAATTAATTTCGCGTCAGTCACAACTTCAAATTTTTTTTTCGAATGCTAGAAATTTTTTTGTTACTATTTGCTTTGAACCAAAAAGGTTTCTCAATATTCATAGTTTCTTAAAGTGTCTACAATCAGGTTCGTGTCGAGCAGGCTCTCGTAAGCGAAACGAATTGTATTGTGCTTTATCGCTTATCTTGTCTTTTCACTTTCTATCTCGAAACAATGGCGTAAGTGTGCAAACTTTCATGATTTATTCGTACATTTGTTGGTAATCCGTTTTATTTTAAATATATTTGCTACTGCAATGGTATATATATATATATATATATATATATATATATATATATATATATATATATAAAATCAATATATATATATATATATATATATATATATATATATATATATATATATATATATATATATATATATTGATTTACTGTTCCACACAGTCTTCTAGGTGCTTTGAATTAATGATTTTTGTACCACTACAACGTAAACCAACAATTTTGTAAATCGTTGAAGCATTTTTAAAAAATAAACACAGTAAAATTAAATAAGAGAGAGGGAATTTTATTTATATTTCGAATCGTCGATCCTAAACTAAAGCCAGAAGGTGTAGATTAAAGGTCTAATTTATATATTCTCATTGAGTTCTTAACCGATTTCTATTGTAAATTTGCTTTGATTTCTAAGAGTTATAAAACAAATATTTGTGTACTTTGTATGTAATTTAATTTATGATTTATGGATATATTGTCCTTTTCAAACGCTAGACAAGTTAGTTCTCTGTTTAACCGTCGCGCAAAACATCTTCTTTGCAGACCATCTTTGAGCTCGGACTCGATGTTAATTCAGACATTTAAAGAGCTGAAAGAATTGACGTTAAATTTGTTTTTCAGTGGTCTACATTCCCTAGTTCAGCAACTCATTGGAAAGGTTGTGTGAACTCCTTTATGATCTTATTTCAATAAGAATTTCGAATAAATCCTTGGATTCATTTGAGATTAATTTTAGAAATGGAGAGTTGTTTATTTAATGCTTTGTGCTTTTGAAGTTCTGTTGGCTACAAAAATTGAATTAAAAAATTAATGCATTTTTTATTATATTTGATTATAACAAAAGAATTTTTATTTAAGATGGGTACACCTGATTACGATTTGCTTCCAATATCCACTGTTCACCAGGTACTGATGTTGCTTAAAGATGTTCTGGAATCACATGATGGTACTGTCGCTGCTGTGGTTGATAAGAAAGAAAACTTTGAGAAGGTAGCTAGCTCCGTTGGAATACTACCATAATATAAATGACTTTTTTTATAAATTGGGAAAAAATGACATAAATGGAATACTATTATAATGTCGTGATGATTAGATTACATTTGATTAATAGGATTCTGTGTTTGGCCAGTTGGAAGATTTTTTTAGATCTTTACAACTGTTCTGGATCCGCTAAATCAGGCAGTGCAATTGTCAGCAACGCAGCTTCATTCACCTGTTGATATTGCTGTTTATACTCTTAACTGTCTTTCCGCTGTAAATGCTGCTATTATTCTTTATCAGTTCACTGACTCACGCCTTGAAATGATTAAAGCTCAAGTATGGTTACGTTTCTATTAATCTTTTAGAATACAGTATCTGACAAATTTTCATTCGAAAACAGATTAGCTTTTACAGTAGTGACTATCAGAAAGGGATAAGCAGAGGGGGATAAGTTTTCCATATTTCGAGGATGTTATGGTCGTATATTTTGTATTTCAATATGGCAATTTTTCTGGGAAATTCAAACTGTGTCTCTGACATTTTGTGGTACTGTTATCCGATATAATCCATCCAAATTTTTGCATATTTTTGAAGACGGATGCAAACATTGACGTACTCGTTAGTGAACAAGCTACCATGATCATAACACAAACAGGATTAATTGAATTATATCGGAAAGCCTCAGCTCATGAACCAAGCCAGGTATATGCTTCATTTCCCTCAATACTAGCTACCAGCATTTTATTTCGGTAGTAAAGTATAATTTTTTGTTTAGTTCGTCTTCGATTGTTTCTTAAGGCCATGGTTACCGTTTTTGGATATGCTTTTTCAAACTGTTTTTAGGGGGCGCTTTCTGAAATTGCTGGAATGGAACCATCTCGAATAACAAGCATATTGCTTTCATTCGATTCTTTTCTGGCAAGTCCCGATAAATATAAATTATATCAATGTGTGAAGTTATCATCGGCTAGACTAAGGTTTTTCAATCTTTATACTTCCTTACTGCAGAGATTTCATTCCAAAATCCATTCGTTTGTTCGGCATTTTACTTTGTTAAAAAGCAATGATTATGCTAGCCTGTACAAATCAATGCGTATTGTGTGCAAATTTACTATAATTCAGAGACATAGTACGAGAGCGGACGATTGAGGCTGTAGTTGAAGTTTATAGAATAATTTACAATAAACTTGTTGATCCAACTAACAAGTATGCTCAGCTGTCAATTAAAACTGTTGAAGAGGTATAGAATTTGTTGTATGACAAAGCAATTCATTTTGATTGGTTTAAATTTTAAAGTAAATGAGCTTTTGACATAGCTCAAACTTTTAAATCCTGAAGCTGAGAATATGAAGTACAATTTGATTCCGGAATTTTTGTGTTAGAGCACACTTCATTTTAGGTCCAGGAATTACTGAAAGTATGGACGTAGAATTACTCAATATTGGGAATGTAATCTGAAATTTCCACTGCGTTGGTGGTTTCATTTGGTGTCGTTGGTACCTGTTTGTACATCTTTAGGCTGCTAGTATGATATCCTCGTTAAACCATTTAAATTCGGTTTGATTATCTGAGTTGGAATGCTCGTTTATGCATTGCTTGAATGTTCTTTTATGTGCAATCTTATTGTTATTTTAATAATGTTGAATTTTAAACTTTAAGATTCGATAGAATTACTATTAGGGCGGCTTATACGCCATTTATTCAGAGTATAAAAATCTTTTAAAAGCATTTTCATGACCCATATAACTGTTAATGTTGTATAATAGGGTGCCTTAAACTAATCGTAGTATAAAATATGATAAAATTATAATTTTCTGTTGTGTCTGAATGTATGCTTACGATGTTCGTTTATTAAAAAATTAAAGAAAATGTCAATATCAGGGTAAAAAAAGTTATGGTTGCTTTTGGCGCAGCCGTACCTATGAGAATCTTCTCGTCACATCTTTCACTTTCCTTTGATATTTCATAAGTTAAAGAAAAATTAATTATATATTTAAAAAAAAAAAGAATTCTGTGGATCAGATTGTGTGACCTTGTATTCTTTGTTGGCATAACGTCGTAGTTGTTCAAAGAAATATAAATATGTTTCATTTTTATTATGCTATATTGTTTATTTGAGTTCTGCGGCTGTAATTTTTACGTTGTAACGTGATGAAAGGGACACTTGCAATGAGGGCAGGTCAGTGAAAAGAAAAGAGTGATTATGGGGAGTGGTAATGCTGACGTGTACTAGTAATGCTTACGCGCGACTCGTGTTGCTGATGCGCAACCAGTTGCATAGTACTTGGGCATTAATGTTGCTAAAGAAGTAACGGAAGGAAGCTGGTGGTGTATTTGCTTGTGTATCTTGTTTTACCGGAATTTGGAATCATTTTTCAAACACTCAGCTTTTTATTTTTCATCAATGAACAGCGAGCATACAGCTATACGTCATGACAAACGGTGGAAATATGCAAATTTCCGTTGAAGGAAATACTTTAAGATATCTTGTATAGTTTTCCTATCGTATAATTTCAGTTAACCAATATAAGGTTCACCTCAAACGTCCAGGAATGCGTTTTTCCGTTCTGAGAGTTAATTACTAATGCTAACAGTGATGCTAACAGTTTTGCATGTTGCAGTGATTAGAAATGTTTTTTCGCCATAATCGTCGAAGGCAAAATAATTATGGAATATATTTGTTGGCGTATCAATTGTTCAACTCACGTTATATTCCGCCAGTCACACTAATTGTTATAATATTTCAAATGGCAGTCTTTCTTGGTTACGTCCCTGCTCTTGATCAACGCAAAACAGGTATGTCGGTATTGTTTCTGAAAAGTGATATTACCTGAATGTAAATTGCATCATTACGTTTTTTCCTCCACTATAAACGTGATATCGAAGCTTTGTTGTAAAAAGGAAAAGATAATTAGCGATTTAGGTAAAAAGTTTCAAAAATTGTTGAGCTTTTGCTAACACTGCTAAGTAAATTTAATTCTAAAAAGTATAAACTTCTTACTGCTTTCATGATCTTAGACATCTTAATTGATTTTTTTGTATTTAAAAAAGCTTGTCATTCACTTAAAAAGCTCGCACCAGTAATTTTCAGAAGCAATGTGTCTTTTACCATCACATGTATTATATCGATCTGAATGGCTACGAATGATTGCATCAACAGTTATGCATGTTGATGACATGCATCTTTATTTTAATATGATCTCATTACTATGGAAGGTAATTTTTCACTGTTAAGAGATGGAAATTTTATTTATTTGTAACATATTAATTTACTTAATGAACAAACATGAATTCAGAAAAAAGATCTTATACTTTTTTGTAATACTTTTGTGAATTGCACATCAATCTCAATGTGCTCGAAATTGTTGTAGTACTTTATTTTGAATAGTTTTTTCTTCTTGCGTGATGACTTGGTTGATGTATATTCGTTACACTGCTATAGGCATTTCATAGATGACTATTTCTGTGATACCGTTATGAACTTATTACAAATATCATATTCTAGGGTCGACGTTTGGAGCCTTGGTTGGGTTCGAGACGTTTTCTATTAATTCTAGTAATATTTGCCCTAGCAACAAGCAGCACTATGATTGGATTAAGCTATTTAGCCGATGAAGTACTCAATATTAATGGTGAAAATTATATGAATCAGTGCGCCATTGGTTTTTCCGGTTAGTTAATTAGCTAATTGATTCTGTTTTGGACTTCAGGGTTACTTTAAATCGTGTGTGTTTGATGGCACAAGTGCCCTGCTTATCAATCCATTCGATTGTTGTCAGTTTTGAATTGTCGGAATCAAAACATTTTAGAAACAAAGTCGTTTCAATTTTACTTTTGCAGGTGTGCTTTTTGCTTTGAAAGTATTGCATACAACATATTTTCCTTATTCGGATCATAATTTATTTGGATGGCTTCCTGTGCCATCGCAGCTCGCCTGCTGGGTAGAGCTGTTTCTTCTACAGGTTAATTAAACGTCAATTTATCATAATTTTCAATGTTTATTTTTTTACACTGAAGATCTTGAGAATCAGAATTAACTATTGGAATTATTTTCTTGTTACTTTTAATTATTAGTAATGTCCTTATGTGACTATTAATTAGTTGTAATATTTTTATGCTTGTGTGGCTACCCTCTTAGATGTTCTATTTTTGTTTTTATTTGTAGTGAGAAATTAAATTGCGGCATAATTTTTTTTAGTTTATTCGACTATTTGGATTTCTAAAAAATGCGTCTTCAAGAAATTTATTTTGTCTAATATGAATTTCATAAGTGTGAACATTAGCAACTAATGCAATGCACTAAATAATATAGCCGTTCTGCTAACAAAACTATGAATATAATGTCAGATAAAATTGTGTGGGGTTAATATTTTGAAAATCAGATTCAGAATTGCTTAAGCATAAATTAGTGCTTGTTTTCACTTATTTCGGGAAAAACCAAATTTTATCTTATTTTTTAAGATGATAACTCCAAATGCGTCATTTATCGGTCATCTTTCGGGCATCATTGTTGGTTTGGCGTATACGATGGGTCCATTAAAAACAGTTGTTGATATTGTAGAAAGCATCGCTTTTCCTTTGCTTGGTCAGTTTAATGCAATCTTTCCAAGAAATTTAATTTTCTTTTGTCGTCTATATTCAAATATACTGCAGTAGAGATGTGAGGTTTTAGCTTGAATAATTCCAGGTGTCATACCGGAATCATCTTCGCAGACAGGATATAGAACGAGGCCAAATAATCGAAATTCGTTCACTAGCTGGGGATTTAGTGGTGGAAATAGCGCTGCGCATGAAACCCCTTCATACGGATGGCGGCATGAGCAAGGTTAATATGTTATTTTGATATCCATTATTTCGATAGTGTTGTAGTCAGTACACCATATTAGATTAGTGTTTAATTCGTTACTTTGACTCATTGCATGCTGTCACTATGTTTAAATGTTCAGGACGTTTTGACGAATATACGGGTGGTATGTCGGAAGAGGAGCAGATATGGAGAGCTACACAGAGAAGTTTGTATGAAAATGGTTGGCGCTCGTCTTTTTTATGAATAATATCTCGAATTATCCTGTTTTAGGATAATAATTTCAGTTTCAGTTTAGCTTTTTTGCAAGGAAAATTATTGTTTATATAAGATTAGCTCCATTGCTGTTTCGGATTGTATAATTATATCTTATTTTGATCCATAGAGCAAGATTAATTTTCTTCATGTGATTTCAAAGCCATAATAATTTGAAGCTGATAAAGGTAGGGAAAGATTGGTTATAACCTTTTTTTTTCGCTTACGTCAATTGTATATGACTTTTTTTGATTTTGTATGCCGAGGTGTAATGTATAAAATTATATGCTACCAGTTGTACCTCACCTATCATTCTGTCGAAGTAGCAATCAGAAAATTGGAAATTCTCTGGAATAGTTTCTATTAAAATTTTTTTGAATGGGTAACTGTTGATTCATGAATATCGTCGTGCGATAGGGGCCATGTATATTGGTCAAACACATTCATTTTGGAATATATGTGGAAATGAATATTCAACTTAACTTATCTAGTCTAAGAGAACGAACTCAAACAAAACATGTACTCTAGAGAAGCTTAGAAACAAGAACACGTAGGGAAGAAATTGTATTAGTCAACGAATCAGAACTCCTGCAAGGTATGTAGGTGTGTGAGAGTTAATAAGGGCAAAGGAAATTTAAAAAAAAAAAGAGATATAGAGAAGTATCTCAAATAGAATTGCTAAATGGAATACTTCTGAACATGCTTGATCTCCTGGAAATCAACAATAAATAAAGAAAATTTAGGAAAAATGAATTATGAACGCCTGGCAAACAGGTACCAACAGCGAGAGGAATCATTCGTTTTACGAGCATGAAATGCTACATGGCGCTAAACGTTAGCAAAACAAAAGCGCCGATTTTTTAAGATCGAAATAACGGAAAACCGAAATGCATATATTTCAGCATATATGATTGGAAACTTTTAGTGCAATTACTTTATAAAATGGTTTTAATATGGCTTGTTTACTGTTCCACAATTACCGCTAACAATTACTGTCGTTTACTATCAAAGATCAACAGTAAGTTATATATATGTATATATAGTGATGAGTTATATTTGTATTTATGATAAGTTATTGCAATGATCGATTGATATGAGTTGTATGTTTTCTTGATTTAATAATTTGCAAAAAGATTGGCAGACTCTTTACATCTATCGTTCACTTCGTCAATCAAAACGTTTCATTTATTTCATTAGAATTAGCAGTTATTTCATTAATTTCATTAGAATTAGTTCAAAAAATTAGCAGTTAAGTTGGCTTTTTTTTCTTTACTTATATTATTGATATTTTAGTATAAAGTTTATTTTATCATTCAGCTTTGTGGCATTTCAAGTTTAGTCTTTGCAAATTGTTAGTGCCTCCTACACCTATTAGCTAACCTTACGAAGAATAATAATGCAAACGCTCGACCTTCTACCATCCTGAAATTGAACTGTTGAGGATGTTACAGAGAGATGAAGAGATGAATGTTCCATTCATTAATCGACAAAAAAAAATTCATCTGATTTAATTCAGACAAACTTCGAGCCGACCACTTTCTGTTCCGAGCCTGAATATTGAGTAGACGGAAAGAGAGGATAGAGAGAAGCAAGGAAGAATGAAGGGGAGAGAGGGAGAGAGAGAGAGAGAGAGGGGAAGATTATTTATTAAAGGATTTATTCGAAAATGTGCTGTAGCAGTTGGTAGGTCTTTTTGAAGAAGTGAGAAGTGTTCATCGATCGGCTAGAAGTAGTGGCTGAAAGGGAAAAATACTACTACCTAGTCCTAGCTTCCGTAGACTAATCTCTTTCTTCCTTCATCCATGGATATCACCTTTTGCTCCTCCGATCTCTCTCTCTCTCTCTCTCCACCTTACTCATTCAATCGTTCTCATTTCCAGTAAGCGGTAGCTTGCACATCCTAAATTCTACTACACGTTCACTTCACAATTAGGCTCATTCATTTGCGGTATTTTTTTTTTGAGTAGTTCTATTTCCTACAACGATGAAAGTTGCAAGTTATTACTTACAAAATAAATTTGTAGATTAGCGAAATTCTTAAAAAAAAAAAAAAAGAGGTGATGAGATGATAAATGAATGTATTCAGACGTGTGCTATTTCAATTATTCACACACTTCATCAACCCATCCTAACTCATTCATTTGTCATTGTAATTTAACATTTTATTATCAGTTCGTATTTCACAAAAATTCCACTTTTGCATGCGATCGATTAGTTAAATGTCACGTGTGTCATTCCCACGACGTTCACGGATTTTAGGAACATTGTTGTGTAACTGATAAGACGTTGATGATAATGATGATAAATATGTTGAGCTTGATGTGACACTAACGCACAGAATGATTTCATTAGTATAATTAGAAGAATTCCTCCTATCTCTCCGACATCCAAACTATTATCACTGCGAGATAATTAATTATTAATATATGCGAACGATTGATTGATAGAGTTGTTGTGAGGGATGCAACGATGTGCGGCTGCTGAAAAAAAACCAATCAAACACAGTTTTTTTTTTTAATTTAATTTTCCATCTTCCATTCCTCAGAATGCAATTTTCCTCCTCAAAAATCACACTATAAATTTTTCATTTTTGTAAAGAACGCAATTCGCTGGTATTTTAATATTTTGAAATTTTTATTAGGAATTTTTGTTTTGTTTGATCATTGCTTAAATTATAATTGTAAGCTTTTTTTATCTGTTTATTTCAAATAATTTATTTAATTCATTTACAGATAACACAGGTATTAAATGTTCTTAAACTACTACTATAAACTATCAGACAATTAATTTCCATTTATATTTTTGTTATGATTTTTTTTTGGAAACTATTACTTTTATCGGTTGCTTTTCACAAAGTTCAATTTTGTAACTAAAAGTTTTTCTTTTTTTAAAAGTAAATGGATGAGAGTTGCGTGTTTTTTTTAATGCTAATTGCCTTTGTTTTTTTTTCTTTACCCTTTCGCTTTTTCTTCGTGAAATATCGAACGTTAAGTGATATTTACGTTTAATTTTTTTTAAAAAGTGAAAATGGCTGAAGCTGGTTGACTGACTAACATTCTTATCATCCATTTATTTGTCTTCTCATTCATTACTATTTCGTTTTTTTTTTGTTTTTTGTTTACTTCTCAATGCTTCTCTCCCATTATTATTACTCTAATGTTTGCGTGTAAATTTATTAGCTTCAATTTATCACTTCTCTTAAATTTCATCTGTTTTTATAGTTTACCGCTGGATGATTTATGATGATAGCTTAATTTTCAAAACAGGTTGCTTTATTGCTAAAACCATAATGGATAGCATAGCAGTAGTAGCACTGATACGATACGATACGATACGATACGATACATTCATTTCAGAAGCTTATCACTCTCACATTCCTTTCTTCTACCCACTTTTTTTATGAAAAAAAAAAATTAATGTCTTTGAGTGATTTTACATTTTACACTGAATGTTGTCAGTTAGGATGAAAGGATTAAGTTATTTTTGTTAATTTATCAGTGCTTATACATTGCAGCACTTATCAACTATCAATGTATGCATTCCGATTTAATTTCCTCTCACTTTTACAACTTTTTTTCATTTCATTTCGTCTTTATCTTTGAAGTCAACTAGCATCACTCATAGCTAGCTAGCAAACTCCGTGGGGGAACATCGCTCTTTTGCTTTCATCATTATCCGATGATCTCATACATCATATATGGGATGGTTCTATCAAAATTGATCTTATCGCTTAAGTGATATTTGCTGATAATTTATATGATTAATTCTAGCAGAAGTTTTGCCTAAGTATAGGTAGGCGAACATTGTTAATTGTTAGCTCTGCAACAGTGACACACTGATTTGCAGTGTTTTCTTTTTTTCAAATTTCTAATTAATTAAAAATACTATCATGTATGATAGTATTTTCTTCACAACTGTTTGCTGGTTGATAACTGCTTATCAAATTTCCACTTGAGAATTACTTAATCAGTGATATCCATTGTTAAATAAGAAGTGATATGATAAATAGTCGAAGTTGTCTAGCAACTGTATTCTTCAGTTTCTGCCTTCTCCCTTTCTCTCTCTCTCTCTCCCTCCGAAACTATCAGAGGAAAAATTTTTTTCACATTTAATTTTGGCAAAAAAAAAATATACCATTTTAATTAATATTTCTCGTATTTCAATCGTTAACTTTATTTGTCACACCAAAGCACTATCGGAAATTTGTTTCATTCTGATTAATTTCATAAAAATGTCAGCAAGGTTTTTTTCAAAGGAAAAAAAAGATTATATTTTTCATGCAAGCAAACGAGTAGTTTTATAGTCTATCTATCTGTTTGTTCTTTGGAAAGGGAAGGAAAGCGTTCCAAAAAAAAGCTTTTAGATAAAAATAAATTTTGCAAGTCATTTCAGCATTTGCATAAAAAATTGATAAAATTCGCATATATTATCACATATGATAAATGTCATACTTAAAGCAAATGAAAGTAGGAGAGAAAGAGAGAGAGAGAGAGAGAGGAAGAATAAGAGTGAGAGTGAGGGTGGAAAAGGAAGAGTAAAGAATTATAAAATAGTTTTTTTTTTTCTTCATTTATATAAATGCTATTTTTCTTCTTTTTTTCTCCTCTAAATCCTTTTTGTTATATTTTTGAGAAATTATAATATCTGCGGGAAATTATGCTTTCATCATTTACAATAAATTGTTATTTAATTTACCATTATCATTATTTAAATACAATAGACTGTCACTTAATTACTTCTCCAAATATCAGTAACTTGCTACTTGTGGTCATAAACCAATGGATGTAAGCTCTGATCGTTGCTCGTAAGATAATTATTCGTCTTGAAGGAAGAACGTGTCGGAAAGCGTGAAATAAGTTTAGCATAGATTATAACAATCCACAGCATATAGTCACCTAAGTAACAAGCAGAACAACTACAACTACAACGTCTTTCTTCTCACCGCCATTCTCAAGCACCACGCAAGGTAAATTAATCGTTCTGTAAGACAACATTACACACTCGGTCACTACTACACTCGGTCACTCGTGACAACGTTACACACTTACACACTCGGTCACTCGCACTTACCGCATATGATCTTTGGATGATATGCCGAAATGATGAACAATGAATGTCAAAGATATTTGAAATTTAATTAGCAACGCTAAAGATAATTTAACTAATGAAGCTAAAGATCGAATTTTAAAGATTATAAACTAACTAACTGCCCCTCCATCTCCACCATTTCTTCGATCAAAAATGTCGGAAAATTTGGAATAATTTATGAAAGTGCAAAAATTCTTGCAAAACTTTTTGGTGTTTTTTTTTTGTATAGCATAAAAGTATCTTCAAAGATTCTTGTTTCACAAATCTTATCAAATTTAATCCTTTCAACTTTTTTCCATTGTATGTTGGCTATTCTTTTTTTTTTTTTGCTTTGAATTGAATAAATTTCAACGTTTCCAACATCATTGCTGAATAGATTCCATGCTTGTTCACTGTTGAAACATTCCATTATACCATGAAAAAAGCATTTTCTTCAATCGGTTTCGTCCATTCAACTTCTATTTTATCACTTATTTTTCGCTTTTTTTTTCTCGGCACAGTTCAAAAACGGTTTAGGAATGGTTGTTGTATGAATAAGTTTAAATTATAAATGTTACAATTAGTTAATATGACATCTTCGCTTAAGCTATTCATCATCGGTAATTTAATATTTAGGAAACAATGCAATCAACGTGCTACTAAATATGCTTATTTATTTTGATGACGTAACGAAGACGTGATCCAGTGCGATCAACAAATGACTTTTAAAAAGGCGGTAAATTCATTTCTTTCATTTTTTGCTAATACATTTAACGGAAATCAGTGTGTGCTCCACATATTAATTATATATAAATTTTCTCACACGTAACACGTAAGAACTTGAATGAATTAGGAAAGGAGAAAAAGAGCAAGCTTGATTGATTCTCATGTCGTACAACGTACTCTTGAGAATTAGAACGAAACGTGTGATTTTTGTGGCGGAGAAATTGATTGCTCAGAAGTCCGATCTGTGCAAGTTCCGATCTTTGATGAGCAATGCACGCTAATTAAGTAAATTAGCTGCGAAAAAAAGGAAATATTTTTTTGAATTTCTCACAATTTCCGCCAAAGCAGAAATCGACGGTAATCCATCAGACGACTATTTACCATCGCATTTCACACTCTGATATGATTAGAAGTGATAATGACGTACGATCTCTTACTGTTGTTACTTTCTCATATGCATATGTGTGTGCGTGTGTGTCTGTCTGTCTGTGTACGTGTGTCTGTATGCGTGCTGTGACGTGTGTGTTGGTGGGTGTGTGTGTGTGTGTGTGGTGTGCTGCGGGTGGGTATATAGGTGTAGATTGTCCGTGTACATATTTAACTGGGCTGCTTCCTATGGGCTGCTTCCTCTAACATTTCATGTTCATAATGAACTTTTACTGCATTATTTGATTTGAAAAATTTTCCTGATATTACACGCGACATTAACCTAAAGCACTCACTAGTGATTAACTTCACCGACCCAATCCGATCTAACGTGCTTAAACGTAAACATAGCTATCAGTGGTGAAACGTACTTGACGAATTGCGGTGGACCAGCCGTTCTCGTAATGGCCAGTGGAGGTGGTCAAAACCAGTCATCCGTATTCCATACGGCCTGTACAGTTGACTCCTTGCCAGCAGCTTCCGTTCCTTCACCAATAAACATCATTCCTACTTTTGCGAAAAACAAAGTGTGTATTCTCCAGCCGTCCACTTTACTGATCCGCGGCACGTTACCTTTGACTGGCGATAAACAGAGTGATGACGACGTTACCGCACTTAATGACGTACAGGAGCACTCTGAGAGAGCGCACGTCGAAACATCTTGTGACGCGAGAAAACCGGAAAGGAGATGTGGTTTTTGCAATGGAACACGTTACGCTATACTCGTTTTGTCGGCGTTATGCTTAACCGCTACACGTGCAAACGATATGACCTTCAATATGGCAGTTATTTGCATAACCTCAAATGCTACTGTTGAAGGGGTTAGATTTATTTCCATCTGATTGTTTCTTTTTTTTTTTAATTAAATAACTGTTTAAATAAAAATTTGGAATTCTATCAAAATGAAGATTTATCCGCTTTTTACAATCACTTTTAGGTGAAATCAGTAGAAATATCGCCTAGTGAAACGAGCACGATATTTGCGGGAGGTAGCGTAGGTGCGATAATATTTGCGTTTCCGATCGCTTACGCACTTCATCATTTCGGATTGCAAGCGGTTTTCAGCACTCTTCTTCTCCTTTCCTCAATTGCTACTGCGCTAATGCCATTTGCTGCACGCAATGGTGTTCCATGGATGGTATGCGTCCGTGTCATGCAAGGTATCTTTACGTTCACGTCATTTCACGCATCAAAAATATTATGATTGCTATTTATTTTCGATTAAATATCGCTCAGCAAATTCAGAGCATAAACACTGAAAAATTGTCGCGCCGTTAATTTATGCGTGAAAGCGTATTAGTTGATCGATAAGTGGACATGTGAACATTTTATTTCGGAAGGAGAAGAAAGGAAAAGCAATAATGGTGTAGTACAGCTGATACGTGTAAAGTATATGAAATCCCTTTCTTCACTGATTACAATAATTTTAAAAAATTATAGGTATGGCTTTGGCTTCGGCTATGCCATTAATTGGTTCTGTCAGTGCGAAGTGGGCTCCAATCACAGAGATCGGTAATTGTTAAAGTTTATCATTCTTGCCTCTATGATTCTTGCCTTATCCGGATAGTCTGAAAACTGTGAATTAGACAAAATTCATTTAGACGGTTGTTAATTTTGCTACCAATCTTAAGTAATTATTTTAGGTAAATTTCTGACGTTACTCTCAATAGGCTCTCAATTGTCACAGATTATTACGATGCCGTTAGCGGCACATTTGTGCGTGAAATTTGGATGGCCTTTTGCCTTCTACGCACCAGCACTTATATCTGCTATCTTAGCACTTACCTTTTTTGCTTTTTATCGAAATGATCCCGTGAAGCATCCATGCGTTTCGTCCGATGAGGCATTTCTCATCACCGAAGGGGGTTAGCTTTTTAATTGATAGAGTTTGACTTTCGTTATTGTAAATTAATAACTGTTGATGTTAGGATATCCGTAAAAGTTGGTGTCACATTATATTTCTTTTCTCTTTCATCATAATAAGGTTAGCAAATTGCCAATTCTACTCATTTCCAAACTAAAGTAGTATTACCGTAATTTGGCAATGTAATTTTTGCGCATCACAATTAGACCTAAAACAGGCGCTAACTGCTAAAATATGAAGCTTGATTTGATTGCTGGAATTATCATTACGTGGTGGAAGTTACAGCGAAACGTAAACGTCGCAAAGAGATCTCAATACCTTGCCGATCCATTGCGACCAGTCGTTCTGTTTGGGCTGTATGGATTGGCTTTTTAGGCAATGCATTCGGATTCCAACTTGTTGTTCAGTATGTTTTTTATAATTTCCAAATTTGCAATTGAAATTTTTGAGATAGACTTGAACTAATCATCGCCTAAATTAGGACATAATGAAATATGAAGCATTGTGCAGATGATCAATGAATAAGCTGAAGCTTAGGATCTTTAGAAGGGAATTTCTAATGGATGTACAAGTTACAGTGATGAACTTCAGATTTATGCCAACATATATGAACAAAACTCTATCAGTTCCGATTGAGCAAACTGGCTTATCAACAATATTACCACCTTTCGTCCAGTTAATTGTTAAAATGCTTGCTGGTATTCTTTCTGATAAAATAACATGCATTTCAGTAAGTTTATCGGATTTTTTGAGAGATTTCATTTTTCACCTGCAACCAATTTAGTACAGGTTTTCAGTAGATTTAAACTTTATATCTTAAGTAAATGAAGATATCATTCAGTTGTGATGCGTAGCTGTCTGACCAAATTTAACATGAAGAGGTAGTAGAATTAACTCCAAACGAAAGCAAATAACAAGTTGTTATTGCAATTAAATAGTAAATAAATGCTTTACAGGAGAAGTTTAAGCTTCAATTATTTAATACGATAGCAATGGTAGGATGCACTTTATTTCTGCAACCACTTGGCTTTCTAAATTCAGATCATGCTGGGATTGCTATACTTTGCTTTACTGGTGCTGTAAGTTGCATTGGATTAATTGCATGTGGCCCCATGAAATCAGCCACATTAATTGCTCGGACATTTACCGAGTCTGTTATGACCGTTGTTCAGGTTCGTTCTTTCCCTTTGAAAATGAAATGAGTTTCACTGATATTAGCATGGTCCTTTTTACGACACTTCGGGCACCAATGATCCGTGGTAGTGTGACTTCAGTATTCAATTATATAATTGTGCGAAAGAAATAATCTTCTTTAATTCCAGGTAGTAATATGCCTCGGTATGTTTTCGGTACCATTTATGGTAAGCGCATTAGCGCCAAATAACACCATACAAGAATGGCGTTATATCGTATTTACGACAACTTTTGTTTTAATGCTATCCAATGTAATGTTTTGCTGGTTATGCAGCGCCGAACCAGAACCTTGGGCTTTGGTTGTGGAAGAAAAATGTGAAAATCATTGTGAGGGTAAGGAGAAATTAAGTAAGCAAGATTTAGCATAGGTTTAGCGTTAATGGTTTATTATATTCAAATTGTGTTATTAGCGTTTGAGAGCGATGAGTTTATGATGTCTGCAAAGCTTGTAATGTTGTTACTGGTCACTTTTTCCTTTTTTTCCAGTATTTTTGATCTTAGCAGGTGAAATATATTGTCGTAAGCTAACCTCCGGTCAATGGCATCAGATGTTTTCTGTGAGGTATTGTTACCTGTTATGTGACAGATGCTATAAAGCATAGCAGTTTGATGTGTTTTATTGCACCTTGTGAAACTTGCTGATGGCGGTTTTAATGATTTGCAATTGATGTGATGGTGTGAATGTTGTATGACATACCCTTAATTCATTTCGATTTTTAATTATTTGAAATTTCTAATTAATTTATGCAAAATTGATCAAGGAATCGTTCTCTGTGGCGCTTGTACGCCGTCTTCTTTTACAAAGATTCTTTACAGTCTCACACGAAAATTACTCTTTCTACTAAATGGCTATGCCATACTCTTATTTTCACTCGAAAGGTTAAGGAAAAGTTGTATTTGTTAGATATCGTAACTGCTGTATAATTATTCGGATAAATCATAGCTCAATTTTTCCGCATTACGGGTAAGAGGGATGGGCAACTGACCACCACTGCCAGCGAAGTGTGATGTTCAGATTTAGAATTTTGATACGGTTGTTATCGCAGGTAACATTTGCAGCCATTTGAAAGAAATATTTATATATGCAAGTTCATGCTCTTTGTATTTGTTGTTTCTTTGATGTTTTGATTGAAATTAAAATGAAAATGGCATACGATAAACATTCAGAAGGAAGGAAATGACAGTCCAACATCTCTCCACACAATGTCAGCTCTTCGTAATTTAATTTTTCTTTCTTCAATAGAGTGAAACACTACGTTGACGGCGAAAGTTAATCTGAGCCTCTGGAAAAGACTTGATTCGAGACCTAACCCGCACGCATCATCAACCAAGCTCGGTCATCCCCAAACTAGCTCTTCCAGTTACGACATTCATTCTGACCACGTTGGTGGTCGGTGGCCCTCAATCTTATGTCTCGCTGTGTATCGACACGTTTCGATTATTGAGGAGGTTGTGGTGACTTAAGGAAAGGCTAAATTTCCTTTGGCTTTTCGGAATCTTAAATTGAATTCTTTAAAAAAGTCACAAATCTCATCAATCATCATGTCTGCAACGTGTCTGTGATTTGAGATTTCTCCTTCTCCATCAGTGACCTTTCCCATCGTTGACCTTCCTCCTTTAATGGTCCTTCAGCTTTCCCATCTATTGCTCGAGAAAGCCTCTCAATTATAGTACGAAATATGTCACCTGTATTCAGTTTCTTTGGTGTTCGTTCGACTTACTATCCGAACGTAGCAGCGATTAAGCGCTGTGATGTCGGAAGCAGAAGGCTTATATTTTTTCGTGGTGATTGTAGTTACGGTGGCATTCATTATATGCTTTTTGTTTTGCTCTGTAAATGTCTTATAGGAAGGAGTGCGGCACAGTCAGCAACTGTTCGCTATGCGTTCGTCGATAAGGTAAAATGAAATTCTTTCTTTTCTGTCATCCGAATTCACTGCTTCCTTGATCGATAAACAGGTAGAATAAAAGTTAGCGAGTAGTAATTTTAATCTCCCCTAAAGGCTATGCTTGGGCATTTCTGTCAAGTCAGATTACTGTTCTCATCAGACAGTTGGCACACTATAAAATGTACTGCTTTATTTAATTTCTTATCAGTTTTGTTTAGGAAAGGGTCCACGATTTCTACTTCAGTTCACAATCAGAAAGATCAAAAATGCGGTAGTGCTACGGAAAATGGGTACAATGAATCTGCTAATACTAATAAGGTGAGAACCATAATTGCTGCTGGTAGTCAGCTCATCTAAAAGCCGAATCGAGTTCAGCTTCTATATGAAATTATCGATTTCGTCTTGGAAAGAGCATTGATATCACATGGAAGTTTTTATAATTGCATTACATATTCTTCGGTTTTAATTTATTCCATTAGACTGGTGAGAAAGAGATTATGCATGGAGGACCTGCCAGCAAAAAAAAAGACTGAATGAATCACAAAAATAATTATTTGCTTTGTTTGAATTTGAAGAATGAGCAGGAAGAAGTGGAGGTGGAAGATGAAGAGGGAAGTAATGATTCGAAACGCGTGCGTCATCATCGTGAATCAGCAGAAGTTGCCAAAAAACGACTGAAACTGGACCTAAAAAGCTCTAGCGATCGTGGAATTATTGAAGTAAATTCTTTATTGAAAGTAGAAAGTGATATTTCGTTTGCTAGCAGAAGTATCTCTTTTTTAACTGAACGAAGTTTGTGAAGGTTAGACTAATTCGGAATTCTAAATTCATTATGGTAAATGATCTTAATTACGCAACTACGAATTATCTCTAAAATGCTGATGAGCTGGAACGGTGTGTTCCAATCCTTAATATCAGAATTAGGTGTTAGAATTGGCAGTTTTTTTAATAATTATAACCTATCTGCTAACAGAGTTATTTAATTTAATCTCACGCTCTTTATTTTTATTTTAAAGAACGGTTCAGAATCGAATGAATCGAGAGAGGGTTCTTGTGAACGTAATGATTGTAGTCATTTGAAGAAGTGTGCTTTGCATATTTCATCTATGTAAGCTAATTTCCTTTCATTTTATTTTGAGTTGGTATTTTGATTAGTGAATAGATCAAACGGAAAAGGTTAACTACACTTTTTTCAGGAAACCTTTATTGTTTAATGAACAGCCTATACGTTGTATTGAATTCTTCTGCTTCTTTAAGTCAAATCCGTATATTAGCTGCTACGATGATAGTAATTGCGATTTTTGAAAATTTTCATTAATTGTAAGACAGTAACTCGTCGAAAATTCTCAAAACCAAAAAAAAAACGTGTTTTAATTGCATACTTAAATTTTTCGGCTGCGCGATCTTTTTATAATTTGGGCATATTTCAGGTGTTACGAACGTGAAAATGGTGGAAACACACATCATGCAGATGGAAATTACAAAAGTTTTCATCATATTTCGAAGGGCGAGCATGTTTGTTGTGCATGTTATGATGAAATATGGAAACCGTAAGTTACAATTTAGTACTGCCCCAATTACCCTATAACAGCCTTAAAATGTTTCCCACTGAGCATAATTTGTAAACAACTAATTTTAAATATATTTAGTAAACAACTAATTTTAAATATATTTAGTGGTCGATCAGGCAATGATTGTTTTAATGAATGGAAAGGAAAATGGGCATCTGAAAGCCGATGCTCCCCATGCGTACGACTGTACATTCAAGACCAATTACTTCCGTTCTGGTTGCAATGCAAAATTTGCAAAAAGTTCAGGTGACTTCTTACAAGAATTTTTAAAAAATTTCATCTTTGCTTTGTCGATTTCAGAACAATTTACTGAAGAAAGTTTTTTTGGCTTATGGACGGAATGTATTTTAAGGATTGTGATGAATTATTAAAATAGATAAATTTCAGCGCTAAATTAAATTCATCCTTGCTAGGAATTTATAGGTCCACCAGTTTTTTTCAGGAATCTGCCAACTTCTGTGAGAAGCATAAATCGTGAAGACGTCGAGAGATTTGTGTGCAGTAGTCAGACCGAAATTGATGAAGGTTGCAACGACCCATGTGATGTTAAGGAAGAAGAGGTCTGTTTTCACTCTTTGGAGCTTGTTGTATTCATTATTTTTCAGTTTGATATCACTGATTTCGTGATTGTTTTCAAATTATTAGGAAAATTTCAATTTTTTGTTTTATAAACTATCTTTCCAGTGTGTCCAAGAGGCTTCTGAAACGTTATGGATAAAGTCGGTCAGCATTCCACCTTTATTGCACAATTCACCAGCAGCTCCATTTTTACGACATGAATATTACTATGACGAAGTAGGAATTAGTCCTACTAATGAAATATTTGAACACGGAAGTGGTAATTCTTTTCCAGTTTATTTTAAATTCTAAATGGAAATTCTATTAGAAATAAAAGATTTTGGGTGGTAGAATTTTTTATTACATAGTCATTACATTGATCTGCCATACATAGCTATGAGGAGGTCTTTTGGTATTAGGTCCAGTAAATCGTTTCTCGTGAAGAAAAATTCAGCACTTTACTATTAAGAATTCTCTTCTTTTATGAAATTGCATAAGGCTGTTTATTTGTTTTAGCACTATCTTATAATTATCATTTCCCGCAAACGATAGTTAATGCTACCCACAGTTTTATTACATGATTTATTAAAAACTTTAGTATTTCTGTGCATTCATTAGTTTCCTCTAATGGACTTTTTATGATTTTTCGTAATAATGATTTTTTTAATTAACTGTGTGATTTCTGAGAAGACGCAGTACGAAGCTTTATGCGTCCATTCAATATTCCACATGAACAATCGATGGCATTTTGTTTGCGACCGGATGTTATGGAATATGATGAGTTGCACAGCTTTCCAGAATATGCTACTGAACCAGTTGCTTATTTAGCTATGCGAAATCTTGTCATTGCTTTATGGAATCTTAATCCCTTTGTGTGTTTTACTAAATCTATTTTTTCAAATTTTAAAGAATTTTAATCCGTAAAATTCAAAATGTTGCACCATATGCACTGCAAATTACACATATTACTTCATATATGCATAATTCTTTTTTATATTTAATACTCTGAAGTTTCAAAATATTTGGGTTTTTTAGCAATATTTAACTGTGGAGTGCTGCGTTCCACATCTTATTTGTCGCGGTCTTGCACGGGTTTGGTACATTAATGAATTAAATCGAGTCATCAGTTTCCTTAGTCTCAAGTCTCTCATCAATTACGGTGTATTGAATTTCCCAAAAACTTCAATGTTTACATCAAAATACAGTGTAAGTTGTTTGAGTTATGATGTTTAAGTTACCAAGAGGACGTGGTATCAGCAATCGCAAAATTTTCGTAACCATTCCAACTTGTGTTTGATGATGCCTTCTTTTGAGATCAAAGTTGAAATTTTTTAGGACATGGAAGTGGTGATTGTTGGGGCCGGAATTAGTGGGTTAACTGCAGCTCGACAGCTTCGTTCATTTGGTGCTCGGGTAAAGGTTCTAGAAGCAAAGGGAAAATTGGGTGGGCGACTATTGGTTTGTGGTTTTGATTCGTATTTATTCCTTTTATATTTTATGAAGTTTGCAAAACTGAAGTGATTCTTCTCCTTGAAGCAATTTTGAGACTTCAAGCATTTCAAGATGTTTTAAAATTTATTTGTTATAGCCTTACTAACCATGAATTTTATTGAACGACTTGTGCTTCTTCGAGAGATCGTAAATAATTTGCTGGAGTTCATTCAGTTGTTGCATCGTGAAGTTTTATCATAACGAAGAATAGTTTGTGAATCTGGTGTAAATGCATTATGCACGAATTTTGTTTAGTTTAGAAATTTAGAGTTTAGAAATATTTTCCGATAAGATTAAACTGTTACCAATGTAATTTCTAAATGTAGTCCCTTTGCCGCTTTCAAATAGACTCTAAAAAAACAATAATTGCAGGACGATTGGTCATTAGGCGTTGCAGTTGGCAGTGGTGCGCAACTTATCACTGGAATTATTAACAATCCAATTGTCTTAATGTGCGAACAGGTTTGTTTTCTTTTCCTTCTCTAAACCCCGTAAAAAAAGTCCTGGAATTTTATGCATATTAAATGAAGTTAATTCTTTGATATTAGAAACACTAGTTTCCTAAACAGGTTGCGGCAAAATTTTGCAGTTAATAGCTTTACTAGAATTTATAGAATTATTTTTATTAAATGATGGTTTCGACAGGAAACGTCACAATATGTTTTGCAATACTTAATTTTGTTAAAAAATATACTACGCCACCATTAATGTTGTGCTTAGAGAATGAAAAAAAAAACAAAAAATGTTGTGTGGTGTTAATCAGAAAGTAATAGTAGAAAATGCTTGATTGTTGGCAGTGAGTGCAAAAATATGCCTCGGCATAAAACTGCAGATAGGTGTCGTTTATCGCGCGGTGAAAGATGAATGTCCATTATTGGATGCGGGAACTGGAAAGCGGGCATCAAGTATTTATGATCGAGTTGTCGATGAACATTTTAACTGTTTACTGGATTGTTTGGCTGACTGGAAACAGAATGTAAAAGTTGGTGATGAAAGTCTATATGGTAATTTTTTATCATATAGAAAGTTAAAATTAAGTAATGCTTGGATATATTATTTAACAGAAATTTATCATAAAGTTCGCATTATTATTTTTTTTAGGCCCTTAATGAGTTTCCTGAATACGTAACATGAATGCTTTGTGTGCTTTTATATCCTTTGTGCTGATTTATTAATTCGATTAAGGTTGTGCCTGATATGAATAGGAGTGATTCTGGAAACTGGGTCACTTTTTAATTAAGTATCATAATATTTTCATGTAGTTGTGAAATGAAATTCCTTTTTTATTCTGACGATAAACTATTCTGATTTATTTTCAGATCGTATAATGAGCTTGCATAATGCATTCCTAAGAACAACGGGATTGAAATGGACTGAGGTTGGTGCATTTCTTTTCCATTCTGTTGTTATCAAGTTGTTCTTCTGGCTATTTTGGTATTTAATTTGAAAATTTTCGAGAAACATGGGATAAAGCTCTAATGAGAGTTTGAGTAGTCAACGAATTCGACTTTTAGTGAATTCTTTTATTATACTGTAGGAAGTTGCTTGTTTGTTTTGTCAATTTTTCGTTTCAATTTATATTTCTTTCAACATATTTGATTGTTAAAATCAGTTCTGTTTTAGCCTGCCATCAAATTTACTTATTTCACATCGTTTCCACAAAATATTCAGTTTAAATTGCTTGTCTGAATTCTATGTCGTCATCCATCCCGACTATGTTAGCAATTTCTAGCGTTTGCCCCATTTACAAGCTGAGGCTATAAGTGGTTTTCATTTCATAATGCAAAGTGAGACCCATGAAAGTTAGTTAGAGAAGGGGTGAGATGTGCCCAGCCATAGCTCAGTTGGTAGAGCGGAGGACTGTAGAGTGCAACGTAGTGATCCTTAGGTCGCTGGTTCGAATCCGGCTGGCTGGAGTCTGACTTTTGCAAACAATTGTGATGCACATTGTGGCTCTCTTTCTCAAATGAAACTTCTGCAACAGCGGTGAGAGTTGAGTGTTCGTCATTTGGATTTAAATTTCAACTAAAAATTAGATTAAAATAGAAAGATGCGCAAATCGGTTCATATTTAACATTCTAATCAAATCAGGAGGAGGAACGCATGCTACAGTGGCAAATAGGTAACGTGGAATTTTCGTGTGGTTCGAAGCTGGATGGTGTTTCGGCTCGTAACTGGGATCAAAATGAAGCAGTAGCACAATTTGCCGGTGTTCATGCTTTACTAACTGACGGCACCTCGGAACTAATGCGTCGATTGGCAGAAGGTACCGATATTCGATGTAATCATGAGGTTTGCCTTTTATGGTTAGAACCACTGAAGATTAGGTAAATTGATATTTATTAGCTGTATGAAATTAATCTGCGCCAAAATTTTTGAGTTTCTTGAAGTCATCACAGCGAAATGTTGAAGACATGCTTATTCCTTCTTTATCATCAATAATTTTTGCTCATTTGGCCAGTAGTTTAAAGCTACGCGTTATAATAAAGGTCTTTTTTTGTAAAGGCCACATTAATCCTCTAATAGTTCGTTCAGGTCTCAAGAATTGAGTGGCTTGGGCGAAAGAAAATTCTCGTTAAATGCAGTAATGGAAGGAAATATTCATGTGATAAGGTTTCTTCAAATTTTTGTCTCGATTTTGAATTTTTTCTAAGCTTTTGATTTTATTTAACACTTGGTGGAGTTATATGTCCCAAAACATTGCTGTCTTCTAGTGATAGCGGAATTTAACAATTTGAGTATATTTTTGCTGTTTTTGTTTGTGGAATAGGACTAGTTCTTTTTTCTATTCGAAACAAGATCAGCTTCCTGTTGTACTACTATCTGAAGTGCCATTCTCAATTATCTTATTTTTTAATCCGCACAATTAATGATAATGAACATGAAAACATTGATGTGTTGTTGAACAAGTATATCTGTATTTCAGGTTTTGGTGACAACTCCATTAGCTGTACTGCAGAAAGAATTAATCACATTTGTTCCTGCTTTACCGCCAACAAAAATAGCAGCTCTAAGGAATTTAGGTGCGGGCCTCATAGAAAAGGTTTCAATTTTAATTCTTTATAGACAAAGAAACAGTTTCTAAAGAGATCGGAAACTTAATATTTGTAGCTCTAGTTATATCTTTTTTTAATGGCTGATCTCCACTTCCTTTGATTTAACTATTAACTATATAAACTTTGATTCATTGTAAAATCTTGGATTGTAAAATAACCATGCTTCTTCCTTTATACAGATTTCGTATGGAGTAATAGTTTTCTAATCATGTAAATTTCGATATTTTCGGATATTTTTGACGTTAAGTAATTTATTCGATTTTCATTTCTTCAACCAATTATGCAACCATTTTAGGTAGCCGTAAAGTTTTCGCGACGTTTCTGGTTGTCTATCTTGAAAAGTGATGGAACACTGGATTACTTTGGTCATGTACCAAAAAGTGCTGATGAAAGAGGACTTTTCAATATGTTCTACGATTTTTCCACTCGTGTAAATATTGTGTCATATCTAGTTGTTTTTTTTTTTTAAAATTTTAAGGAGTTCTGTTAGAAGAAATAAATTAACGGAGAGCGCCGGGCCGGTATCAAATTTTGACTTGATCCAAAATTTTGAATTGGGAATTTGCTTAACTTTGTGATTGAAACCAGTTCGTGTGATCAAAGCGCAAGAAACGGTCATAATTCTTTTAGGGGAGTAAGAATCACCACTATGTTCTGATGTCCTACGTATGCGGTGACTCCGTAAATCTTGTAAATGAAAAAAGTGATGTGGAAGTAGTGGACATTTTTGTGGATACTCTACGGGATATGTTTCCACAAGAGGTTTAGTTTCTTTATTTGAAAAATAAATGAAAAAATGAAACCGCTCTAGTTTTTAGTGTTTTTTAAACCATTATGCCTTATTTCTTATGGTTATGATTCGGAAGTTTTGACCGTAAATCTCGGATACAGACTTATGAAATGAGAAATTAGTATATAATTATTTGCTTGTTATGCAGTGGGAGTATTTACATGACAGGTGCAATTTCACCACTTTTCTGGTTAGGCCCTTGCAGTTGTGAACTTTTGGAATTTTAGAATATCCCAGATCCAGAAGGTTATGTTGTAACACATTGGGGCCGAGACCGCCATATCGGTATGTCGTATACTTATGTTCGAGTGGGTGGTAGTGGAGATGATTATGACAGGTTGGCGGAAGATGTGGATGGAAAGCTGTTCTTTGCTGGAGAAGTATATCTTTTTTAATTGTTTTGGCATGAAATGATACTGAATCAGTAGAGGAAATTAAGTTGTTTCTCTTAATTCACTTCATTTTCTACGAATGCAGAATAAACATCTAGAGAATATGAACAAAAGTGTTTAATCTGTCAGTTTCTTTCTCTTTCATTATACTTTATTTTAACTATTTCTATCAGTTTTTACTGAAATTTATTCCTTTTCAATGGATATTTGACTATATTAAATTTTCTTTCATCCAACTATTTGACTGAAAAGTAATTTGCAGGGAACAAATCGTTTCTTCCCGCAAACGATGACTGGTGCTTGCGTAAGTGGTTTACGTGAAGCAGGGAAGATTGCAAATAGTTGGCTAAAGAAAACAAACTAGTTTTTGAAGATCTATGTGAAATATGCTCAAGGAAAGAATTCAGGGCTGAAGATGGATGAAAGGAGTTTATTGGTGATATTTAGTATTTTGATCTTATGAACTGTAGCAACTGTAGCAAACTCTATGATGTATCACGCTAACAATGATGTACTACCGTATATATATATATATATATATATATATATATATATATATATATATATATATATAGGGCTAGATCTATCTTGGATAGAATCTTAATATTGCATTGATGATTGTTGGCAAAAATAATGAATGAAGAATTTAAAGGAATAATTCAGTGGATTTTCATTTTTCTCTTTTCCAGTTGTGCAATGTAGGTATTTGGATACATTATTGCTCCATTTTGAGTTAGATTATTTCGTGGAATTTTCCCGTTGTTTTTCTATTTTTCGATCTCTGTTTCATTTTTTCATTTTCTTTTTAGAGGCAGTTGTGAAAGCTCATGTTTGAGTTTGTTCTGTAAGCATTCGAGAAGTTTACGAATATTTCTCAAATTATGAAGTGAAACTCAGGTTGAATCTATTGTATAGGATTATATGTAAAGCTTGAGTCTATATTGTTAAACTTCTTTTAATTTTCTTATATTTCTCAAAGAAGGAACGAATGTCTGATTCATTCAATCACTGATCTAACGAAAAAGGAAAAGTCTAAATTCCCTCGCTAATGTAAAACTTACTTTATTTCCTTATTCCCCTAATTTTTTCACACATTTTTTTGCCTTATTTTCTTAGAAGAATACCTCAGGACTTTCATCTGCACTACCCCGGTGTTAATATGGTACTATCACATTTTGGACAGACCGCTCGAAGCCAGTGTTTTTATCCTTTTCACTGAGTTCTCATTTTAACATTTTAAAACATATTTCATCATTTGACAGTGTTTTGTGTGAGTTTGCTTTTTTGCAAATTAATGTTTTGCATTAGCTGTTGTTTTGTGCAGAATATCTTGTTTATTGTTCACATAAGACCTGCCACAATTACGAACGTTGATATTTTGGTAAATGCTATATGTGGAAGGGTTCTGGAATTTGTTGAATTCCTAGAGGAAGCTAAATTTCACCATAAAAGGAGGAGGAAAGAAGGGAAAGCTGAAGTGGGAAAAAGATCTCTACTTGCAGTATTCAAAATTATGGATAAATTATCGACATCTATATTTATTTATGGGTAGCTAAATCCTATCAACAAATCAATTGTTGTTTCAATACTTTATTGAAATGACCTCATGCGACCTGTTCCAAATTTAATTCCGTTTTAACCTGCTTGGTTATTTGTGAATGCTTTCGTGATTTGAATGATTTTTTGCCAAATTTTCTTTTTCATTTTTTCAGTAATAAATACATTTTCTGCAAAATGTATGGAAAAATATAATCGTGAAGGCGCTAACACCACTGCTCGTCCTCTTTTCGTGTGTGTTTTACCACCAAGGATTTGCAGCAATCAGCATTCATCTTTTGAAGAAATATTTTCAAGATTGCAACACAATTCAACAAATCGTTTCTTTCCAACATTCATTTTGCTTGTGTGCACCTGTTTCATGCTTTTAGAAATTGTACAACATTGGGGGAGAGGGTGTAACTCAATCTTCGATTGTCATAATTATTCATAAATTGCGGTAGCGATACGTTCTTGATCATACGGACTGATAGTTTTTAGTCCTCAATCCTTATTACATTAACCAGTTAACCATATATATATATATAATTTTTAGGAAACAAAATTGTGATAATTTGCAATATTTAATTATCATTACTTTTGATATATCAATTTCTCGTATAATTGATGTGGTTGCCATGCTTCGTACATGAATGGAAGCATACTTACTTGTGCGTTACTTCTATCGTTAATTTGTTCTTAATGACGCGATATTGTGAAGTGATTAAATGGAAAATATTGATTTTTAATTGGTTGATAGAAAATAGTTTATACTGAAATGAAATCTGATCAAAAATGATTTTGATATCTAAGCAATTTTTGGCGCTAATTGGAAAGAGTGTTTGAACGTAGACTTGAAAATATGAACATCACTCGCCACACTAGACGTTTTACTGATATTGTTAGATAATTGTAAATGTAGTGAGCGATAGATAGCAATCATCATTTAAGCAGTAATAATTAATTATTACGAATATATAATTAGAAATTTGGAATGAAGTGAACATGTATTATCAGAGGAAGATTATAAATATAAGAACGATGCCACAATGCAGCGTTTCATGAATTCTTAGGTTTTTATTAGAAATGGGTTTATCGAAAATAAGTTGCAAATTGTCTTTATGAAAATATCGCTTCATCACTTTGTTCTGTAAATTGTTAACTGATTATCGGATCAGTAATTATTAGTCATGTCATTAACGAACTATTCATAGGTACTACGTACTGTGAGGTAGCATGAATTAGTTATGGTTATTATCCCCTATTCCATCATTTACACAAAATCGTAGACATTTGAAGTCCTTACGAAGCTATTCGTATAATCATTTTAATTTTAGTGATGAAATTTCTGAAATATTTCAGAATTTAATCTAAGAATACCAATGAAGGATAGCGTAACAACTTATGAGAAAGCTCAGGAAGACTTGCGTGAAGTAGACATTCATCGCGATACTGCGGTGCGATTTCTTGGTAAGTCTTACATGATCGAAATGTCTTTACTACTACTTTTAAGTTTGTCTTGTAGTTAGGTAAAACGTGCACCAACTCAAGATGGTATTCTTTACCTTTTATTTTTAAGCAAATTAAAGCCTATTTTTGAGATTTCACATTTTTATCCTTCATTTTGCAAGTTCTTTGTAGTACCTCGGAAGATTTAACATATTTCTTGCTAGTTATGGACTTTTGAACTTGTTTTACCACTTTGTAACTTTGTTCAGGCTATGCAAATGAAGTTGGCGAAGCATTTCGAGCTTGGGTACCGACAAATGCAGTACGATTATCGTATGTTATCGCAATGGGTTACGTTTTTTCTGACACCGCTGACAAAAGTCGAAAAACTTACCAGGTTAATTCGTATAGCTTCCTACGTACTCCAACTACCTATAAATCTATTTCCTAACCAGAAGACTGAGAAGAACAGTGTAATAATATGTTATCGTTTGATAACAACACCGTTTAAAAATTTTATTTTCAGTTGCATTATCTGAATAGCAAGGAACGATATCGAGCTGTTGCTATTCGAGCTATTGATACATTACTCTGGCAGAGTTTGGCATCTGTTCTTATTCCAGGATTTATGATCAATCGCATTTGCTATTTATCTACCCACTTGCTCCGCAGGTTAATTATCTTTACAAAAAATTTGTTGTGCGTGATTATTTTCGTTATCTTAAAAAGCGTACGGCATAAAAAACATGGAAATGATAAAATATCTGTCAGTTACCAATAACAGATGATTGGGATCAGAAAATGCAAATAGTTTTTATTCTACAGATCTGATATTTAGTGAAAATAACATTTATTTGCATCTACCGCGAATGCTAAGAAAACTGTTGAATGAAAATCCATTATTATGTGACGCAATCATTGGGTTTGTTTCCGCTAAAGTTGTTGCAGTTGTTACTCCTATAATTTGTAGGTCAACAAAGTGGCCATTAAAAGTACAAAAATTGACGTCTACAGTACTGGGACTATGTACCATCCCATTCATTGTGAAACCAATTGATCTAGCCGTTGAAATTGGAATGGAATCTTCAATAAGAAAGTTCTATTCAGCCGAAGTTTTTGAAAAATAGTAGTTTTAATGGTGAAAATAATGATAAGTTCTTCAAGCTGTGATTTTCGAAGTTTTCTGAATGTAGTTTATCTCGAATTGTCGTAGAGAATAGGGAACCGAATGTGCTAATAATGTCGAGGACCAAGAAGCTTTGACAAGAAGTTAAGAGCATAAAAATAGCACATTGTTGTGCCGATTATTTTTGTCACCATCCCTTGCTCAAGTTATCATCAAGCCTTTTTATTGCATTGCTTCTTGGCACTAATTGCTTCATTTGAAGTCCGTCAGCTGGCATTGTTTTAATTGTATTGTCTTCAGTTGTAGAGATTGCTAATTTTGTAGGTATTTAGTGTGATCAGACCAGATTGTCTGATCTTTCACTGCCAACAGTTTATCTCATTCTCTCGTTAAGAGTTCAAAAGTATTAATTTCCTGATTATTGGTTAACATTTTGCATTTTTATTCATATATTTCCAATATGTTTCTGTATTATTTGCACTTTTGCTAGTTGGAAAATTTTTTGCAAAATTGAATGTTTTTTTTTCAAGTTTATTTTATTTACTTCTTGCATCGGTATGTTTGTATATTTTAATACGTGAATAAAATATGCATGCTATGGTCATCGGCATTTGCAACACTTTAATTTCACTTGATTTTTCCACATTCTTCACCCAAAATGTCAGTCACTTTTTGAAAGCTCAGACTCCCCAGTTCCACAATTTTGTCGATTGAGTTTCCTTAAGTCAAATATTTTACCACTACACCATTACTAAACTGCCGTTATCTGTTTTGAGTTTTGATCAGCTTCCAGAGCTTCTCCTCACCCACCACGAAAAGTTACTACTTTATCTTTGGCGTTTAGTTTTGCATAAAAGTAGTAGTCATAGTGAGCAAATTACTGCTCGTGCCTTTACGTGGACATCTTTGAGCAATTGATGGCTTATAATGCAGTGATGACAAGTATTAGCTTATACATTTCTTTTCTAATTTAAATCTTTTTCAAAATTCAACAAGTAAGTTGTTGCTAATTTCTGGCTTATCGAAATTAGTACATGGAGAAGCGCTGCAACAGAAGTGATTATTTTGATATCCGTAGGATGGATGGATGGATGAATGAATGGTGTAGAGAGCTTCTAAGTTTCCCTTTCTCACACATCCATCTGCAAATGATTTTTTATCTTTTACGTGAAATTAATGTCGTCGTCTAGAATTTTGTAGTACGCTGAATTACAGCGTATAATTTTACAATCTTTCACTTACTTTTCGCAGTAGACGTCAGTTTTAATCGGTTAAGGCGGTCTACAAGTTGCAAGAAACCATCTGAATGCTATTTAATTTCTTCAAAGTTTTTGCCTATTTCAGTTTTTTTTTCGGTATTTATATCACATTATTTTGAGTACAAATTTTTGAGTACCACACATCCACTTCTACCACTCCCAAGCTCACATCTGTTTATGGAATTCAACATTTCAGCTTCTCCAACATTTCAGCCATTATGAAGCTGCTGTACAACGTCAAAACGTGTTTCCCTACATGCATTGCACACTTACTTTGTGTCAGACAACAACTGCTTGTGTTTCTTAATTTGTTACGTGAAGCGCGGAAGGTTTATATGTGGAATGGATTATCTGTTCCAATCGTTTTTACCATTTAAAAATGTCTTGGACTAAGACACGAAAGGCTGCTGTGCTAAGAGTGCAAGTTATGAGAGTGTGTTACAAGTGGAATTCCAATTCCTGTCTGCATTCATTCATTTTTCATTTTTAGACTTCGAGCTCCTGGTGGTTAGCGTAATGGACACAACATCGGCTAACATCAGAGCACAACGAAAATCTCGAAAGAAGCTTGTCAAACGGTAACTTGCTAATTTCGACTGCTACGAAATTTGAATAACAGTTGTATTAGTGGTACTAACGTTAGAACGCGTTACAATCAAGTTACGTGACGAATATTGTATAATCCATTCTTATGATATTCCTAGTTCCACCATGTTATGTCGAGTTGGTTGGATTGTGGTTTTTTCCTGGCTTAGCTCAAACTGTAGGAATGACCTAGGAAGAGTGAAAGTAAGTTTATTCGGAACTCTTCCTCATTCATTGGTCTCGCTTTTTTACCAATTTTATCTCTAGCAACGTACCCTCTGGGACTAATTGTGAGGTTAATGTCGATACGACGGTGAAAGACGAAATACCGGTGAAAGCAGCGGGGATTGATGTGCCGAGCCCATGCGCAATGGTAATGTTTTATTTCGTGTAAAGCTAACGACCACATTTTGTTGATGAGATTTCAACGTTAACTTCAATTTTGGATTGTCAATTCTCTTACTTACTGCGTAGTTTCTTACCTATACCTTTTACTTTACTCTTGGCGGATACTTTTAGTTCGGTGAACTACAATTACATCCACATATTGAGGAAAATATCAAGAAATTAGGATATGGGAAGCTAATGCCGGCGCAGGTATGTTTAATTTCCATTTATCGCTTAAATGATTTTGAACTTGTGTTTTTGAAAACGTTGTTATTATTTTGAGCATTTTCACATTGTTCTCTTTTTTCAGAAATATTCTATCCCTAGTTTACTGAGCTATCGCGATCTAATGACTTGTGCACAAACTGGTTCTGGAAAAACTACGGCTTTTCTGGTGCCGCTTATCCATCACATCATTCGAAGTGACTTGCATGCAATGAAAACAGTACGTAAGTTCGAAACTTCCGTAACGAACTTATCTTTACTGTTCAAGACTAAATTATTCTGTTATTCTATCGTGCATTCGATTCAACTGAAGGGAGGTTTCGTTTCTGTAGCTAATAATTTTTTTAGATAATCTGATCAACCAAATTTTGCTGAAATAATCTGTCAAGATCCGATAATGGTAGCAGTACTTGATACTTGAATGATTTATACTGAGGGTGGTGGAAAATATACTTCCCTAAAGTTTGAAAAGTTAAAAAGACATCGACGTAAATTAAAGAAACAACAGATGTCTTCTTAAATAAATCAACCAGGCCTTCCGAACCTGACAGATTAAAATATGACGATATCTGAGAATGTCTTTCATGTTTACTATGTTAGCGCATAGCCACATTATTTAGCCATCACTTTTATCTGTAATATTGTTTTTCTTTAATTTTCCGACTGGAGAAAACAGGGCTTTTAATTCCCCGTTCTGCTCTTCAATTTTAACTCTTCAATTTTTTTTCGTTCTTCCAGTTTCCATTTGCTTTTTGAATTATTTACAGCCACATTTCATGAGTACCTGTGGCTACACGGTGTTTCCAGTTGCTCTGATACTATCGCCAACCCGTGAGTTGGTTATTCAAACTTATAGAGAAGCTGTGAAATTTGCTCATCGGACACACGTTGTCGCTGCCATACTTCATGGTGGTCGTGAAAGTTATCGCAGTCAAATGAAAAAATTAATGGTACGTTTTTGGGATAAAATTAAGCTAAAAAATGGCCAAGCATGAAATTACATTAGTTTTTTAGTTCGGATGCCACATACTTATTGCCACACCTGGACGTTTGATAGATGTGATGAATCAGCATGTTGTCGCTCTCCATAACTGTGTTTTTCTGGTACTTGATGAAGCAGATCGAATGCTTGATATGGGTTTTGAATTTCAAATTCGACAGATTGTCCAATATTATTCGATGCCGGAGAAGGTTTAACTTTAACACATTATGATCATTATTTGTGTACCATTCTATTCATTTATAGTTGAATAATGAAGCTTATAAAAAGTGGTCCAAATTCGAGCATTCTGTTCGTTATAACGACGGTTATAAATGATTTAGGTGGCTTGATGCTTCCATTCGGTGCACAGCATTTTTAAGAATTTTTGGCCTTCGAGAACAAGTGCATCTATCAGAGTAACATTTTACAGCGTGGCGTTTTTTAGGGTAAACGTGTTACTGCAATGTTTTCTGCTACATTTCCAAAGGAAATGCAGATATTGGTACAAGATTTCCTTATGCCAAATTATATATTTCTTACTGTTGGATGCACCGGTTCAATGTCTGAAAATATTGTGCAAAAAATCATTCGGGTGGAAGATAGCGACAAAAAGAGCTTGCTAATGGAGCTTCTGAGTGTTGATGGTAGTTTCTTTCTATGTGCACATTTGTCAGCTTTTGGTTATGTATTTTCCTCAAATCTCGTTTGATTTTCAGTTTACTCATCAATTAAGATAGTTCTTTTGATGTTTTTGCAGTATTTTGCTGTTTGCCTAAAACTTCTCGACACATTGCCACCTTCAGCATTGCATTTTTTACGCTTCAGGGCCTGGAACATCAGCACATGAGCTGCTCTATCCCAATTAGCTAAGTGTCATGAATTTTAGTGAGTGGAGGACTTACTTTGGTATTTGTTGAGACGAAACGAGGCGTGGATGAGTTAGCCCAGCATCTTCAGGTCAACAACTATAATGTCATTCCCATTCATGGTGATCTTAAGCAAAACGAAAGAGAGCGGCACCTAGAAATGTTCAAATCCGGAAAAACAAACATATTAGTTGCAACAGCAGTAAGATTTCCTTCTACTTTTACATGAAATTAAATTCAATTCAAAAAACATTCATTTACCACTGCTGTTGCAGTGCTTAAAAGAGAATGGAATCGTGTTATGCATACAAATTTAGGTCATAGCCAGAGGTCTCGATATTCCAAATGTAAGACATGTGATCAACTTCGATCTTCCCACTGATATTGAGAGTTATGTTCATCGTATTGGTCGTACGGGCCGTGCTGGAAATACTGGATTGGTAACTTCATTCTTCACCAGTCGAAATCGGAATATCAGTCATGATTTGATGGATCTTTTGGTTGGATCTAATCAAGAAGTGCCGGATTGGCTGAAAAAAATGGCTGAGGAGAGCTACAGAAACACTTCAAAACACTGCGATAGGATGCATGGAGGGTCTCCTTTCAATTCTATATTTTTTTTAATGTATGTGTTGGAATTAGGATGAGAATGTAATTAAATATAAGCAGTAAGCAGTTAACTTCTTTGCTTTTTATCTGTGCTAATGAACTGCGGATGGCTTTCAGGCTTTTTGGTGCATATGACCATCATTTAAATGTTGGGAATAATCCATTTTATTCCAATACCTCTGCAGTTGTTGCAGAAAATTTTGGGAGAGGATTGAATTTTCCATGGCCTAGTCAAAGCAACGGCCATCTAGCGTATGTCCTTTCTATAAATTTACTTCAGTCGATAGTTTTTCAAACCTTTTATACTTTCATATTAATTTTGGATTCAGCAAGCAAAATTTACGATAAAACATAGGACACTTTATCTTTTCTTACTTTATGATCTGTCACTAAATGCAAAGTTTAAGAATGTTTCCATTAACTTTGTTCTTATCGACTATAATTTTCAGCTTTATTCCTCAAAATGCTTTTATGGACACAACATATATTGCTTACCAAAACAATATATATCAAACTTCTCAGATGGAACAGACTTATCAACTTTGTGTGAATTCCTTTCCATTCCTACCACCTTTTCAAATCATTGGTACCCACTATTGGAATGCTACTGTTGGCACTTCCCAAAATGGAGCGTAAGTTTAAAAATTGGTTCCTTTCGTATTGTCTTATTTGTGTATCACGGACATATATCAGTAGTTAAATTTCGTTTCATTATTCTCGTTGCTGTTCATTGAGTTTTAGTAATTAATTACGTGCAATTTCAGTTTTTGGCCACCCAGTAACCTACCTTATGGCAGAGATTTTGGAACTGGATCACTACAAGGAGCTTTTGGAAATTGGCGGTATTGATTTTGCCAATTCCGTTTTTGTTTTGTTTTGGCTTCGGTTATTGTTTTTTAGTTTTGGTTATTTATTGTGTCTTTATCTTTGTTTTTAAACTCTAATTTCAAACTTAATATTTGCTAATTTTTTATTGGAAAATTAAAAGTCGGTTTAATGTACTAGTAAGTTTCGACCACGAAGTGCTCAAAAACTGCATCATTATTTAAAGTGATCCATTGAATTTCAAATTTTTTTCAAAAATATAAGCGTTTCCTGGTTGAAACAATTAGCAGCAGCAGCAAACACTGTAATAGATGAAAACTAGGAATATTCTTCTGAATGAAATCAAGTGGTTTAAACGGACCGCTTATTTAACACTGTAGACTTTTCTTTACCTTTAGGAGTTTGCCATTAAAATCTGTCATTGATAGGGCAAGAAAAAATTTATTAAAAATTTCGAAATAGAAATTAATGCATTCATAACTGAGTTTTCAAATGACTACAGGTAGATGCAGTTCAATCATTTTAAAGTTATTCTTTTTTAAAAGACTCTGATTTGTTATTTTGGTACCGTTTTTCTTTGAAACGCTTAATTCTCGTTTTTGAAAAACTATTTAATTTTTTTTAGCAATTTTTAGTGTTGCTGTATGTGTGGAACTTATAATTTTCTATTTTGAAGTATCTTTTTAGTTCTCGCTTTTCAAAAACTATCAGATTTATCAGCTTTATTTAATAAACAATTTATCAGTTTTATTTATTAAAGACTTAAGATTTCTGCCTACACCATAAATATGCTTTTTCACGTATTGTATTACCATATTTTTATCCAACTTCAGAATTTTTAATAAAAGTCCATGTGTGAATTCAGTCAAAAATTATTTACGGTTACTGTAGTGATTTATAGGATGAGGTTTTCAGGAGATTCATCGATAATTAATGTTTTGAAAGTTTGTCCGTTGAGTTGAACCTTAATACCTCTAGAAAGCATATTAAAAATTCAATACGTAACAAGGAATAATTAAGTGGTCTATGCATTGAAAATTTAACTCATGGTATTTTTTAAGTATGCTTGCTCGAAGAATAAAAGGTCAGGCATATTGAAGTGGCGGCAATTGAAACTGCTCGTACTATGTAAGCATAGCAAAAGTACTTAGACAATTTTTCATCTTATAATTTTCAATTCTCAAACGTTCATCACTTTTGTCTCTACGCAATGTCTTCTTCTGATATTTTGCTAGATGTATCATCCCTCTCACTTGGTGTTTTGGAATTACTCAGTTTTTCATAGTAAAAATAATGCTCTGAGAGAAGCTTTATGGGGCTGCGCATTGTTGCTAGGACTTTTACGCTTTTTGTTGTGGGAGGAATGGGAGAGAAGAAAGCTGTCAATTCAATTTTTCTTCTTTTTCTGATTGTTTTTCTTAATGGTGAAAGTGAAAGATCGGATGGAATTTATAGAGTTATCAGTACCGTATGTGTGCTTCATTTCATAAATATTTAGAGCAATATTGGATCCGCGCCGAAATGTTCAGCCAATGATGTCTCAGGCAATCTTGTAGAACTGCTTGCTTCAATTTCGATTTTACTGTCTAAATTGTCATCATCATTTGAACTACCAGATCGTCCATTTCGTTGGCTGTCTTCGCTCGGACTTAATGATGTTCGCCACAATTCCTCCATAGTATCACCTACTGAGCTGCGCGTTATCTGAAGTTTATTGATTCCAATACAGGTTGAAAAGTTAAGCCTTAATCCTTGATCATGCTTGCAGCGACAGAGAGTTGAAGAAGTCAAAGAAGTGAAAAGAAAAAAGCGAAAAATGAAAATAATTAAGAAAGATACCGATTCATGAAACGAAGTACTTGGAAGGGGTGGTACACGCGGTGAGTTGCTCGAACTTTCACGACATTGTGTACTATTACGACGAAATTTTGCTCTAGCATTTTGAAACCAGACCTGAAAAGTGTGGTACTTTGAATAATATTCAACAGAACTTGTAAGTCCTTATTAAAAAGTGCAAAATGTTGCAATAAGCTGCTGAAAAGAGCTTTCTTTGCGCTTTTCAAAGAGATTGGAGACCAGTCAGCATGTAATATTTGTAAAAACTTGATATTGATAGTCTCTTCATTCATTGATAATCTTTTTCTTAATTAAAGAAAGAACCTCAAACTACCTGTAGAACTCTCTTGGTAAGACCAGTCCTTTGCGCTAGTTGCTTCAAGTCTTTAGCATCTGGATTATGATTTAAATTGAAATAACTTTTCATTGTCCTTAGCTGATGATGCTTGAAGCTCGTACGCATCCGTTTTGATTTATGCGTTAGATTTTCCTCTTCAACGCAATCTATAGATTGTTTGCTATTTGCTGAATGTACGAAACAATACCATCATAAATTCACAATTTTTAATCCATGAATTCAAACGTACAGCATGCAGTGAAGGAGTGTACGTTAGCGCAATTGGAGGGCGACGTGAACCTCACTTTGCACTAGAAAGTCAAATAAAGATTGAAATGTGTATCGCTTTATACATTGAAATTATCGTTTTAACAGAGTAACAGCGATGGCTTATGCGCGTCCATCCAACATATCTTCCCAAGAAGAAACCTTTCATTCTAACCGTTTACTTAACTTACTAATTCATCGGCAACTACTAAATTTACTTGACCGATGGATATGACGTCGAGCGCATCATCCCTTCACCTAGCAGAGGCGTTTTTTAGAGGCGTGCCGCCGGTATTGGAAAAGAAATGTTTCCTTAAAATGATTGAAATGTGTAGCACACTGTTGTCTGCTCACGCAAAAGCCATCCACCGCTAATCGTTTTGCTATGCGAGCAATAAAGCCGATGTTTGAGTGCGTCTAGCAAAGCCTATGCTTTCCGCATAGCCGCCAATTAGCGCTTAGATACGGTAGTCAGGTGGGAATTTTCTTACTCACAAAATATCACAATTTAAAAAGTTTTCAAGTTCCGATACAGAACTGCCATAACCCGTTGAAATATTTATCTCTTCTGCATCATGTGCGGATTCACTTTCTTTCAAATATGATAAGCGAAAGGATTTATCAAAAAGAAAAGAAAAAATTGTTATTTGTATTTATCAAAAAGAGAAAGTGCGGAATTGAAAGAAATAGAAGAAAACGGTCTTTGGGGAAAAAATTTCTTCGTTTAGTAATTTAAATCAAATATTTAAGTAGTAAAAGCATATGCAAATAAAAATGACTGATTATCATTTAAAAAAAAAAAAGATAAAAAATCAAATAAAAGTAAATGATAATGAAAATGCTAGTGATACACAAATATATATACAAAATACATTGTATTATTCAGGCTTTACTTATTCTGTAAATCGAACTTGAAACCTAAGTTTCAACGACTTATCCGTAAACTAGTTGAAATTTCCAACTCTAAATGCTTTACGAGTGAACTAACTGTTCCATTTATCATTTTACATTTCATCACATATCAGTAAATTGTTACTATCAGAAGTAGCTAAGGAAGAAGATTTGAAGGGATTTAGCTAATCTCTATTAAGTAATCAAATCAATTGAAAAACCATTTTCCTACTAACCAGTGCTATCTGCAATACTCTCAACGTCATCATTTGATTTCTTCCACTTTCGACAATGTCCTTTTCCTCGTACCAATGAAATCTTCGGTGAATCGGTGATTCGCAACGAACTATCATCAATGGAATTCACCGCTCCAAAATGCACTGAAACCTGAATATCATTTCCTTTACTGAATTATAAAACATAAAAATATCATTTGTGATATTTTTATGTTTTAGAAACATTTTTCACACAGACATTTCAGGAAGATCCTCCATTGTTGCCTTTTATTTTAACTGAAACTAATGGCAAAAAATGACAAATTTTCAAAATTAATTCATTCATTTGTGCTACTCAATTGTTTCATCTTAGAATTCACTTCTAACACTTTTTAATTGAAAAATTATTTTAAAAAAAATTTAGTGATAAACAAATTGTTGCTATTTACTTGTCAATTTACTTCTATTCTATGCGTACTTCAGTCATCAATTGCAGAAAAAACAACTAATAATTAATGATTAATTAATTAATTCGTGGTTTATTTTAAGTTTCGTCCTTAACAATCTTGAAACTGTGCCAAGTTAAGGGCATTGATAGGGATTTGTAATAAATTTAAAAAGAAATGAAAATTAATTAAAAATGAATTAGCACCATGACAATACAGCGTTCCCTTACATCCCATCATAAATAATTGACCTGCTCGAAGTGGCGTAGAACAGACGCCACACGTGAAACATTCCAAATGAAAAATTGCTTCATTAACTCGCATAACAATATCATCGTCACACAGCACTGCCGTGCATCGCTCACAACGTTTACCATATTTACTATAAATTAATTCGTAAATTTTAGCCTATCATCGCTGAATAACAATTTTAATATTTTTCAATGCAAATAAAAAACATTATTAAATTGCTAAAAATTTGCTGCTTTGTCACACAGCATTTGATAATTCCAAAATTCTAACTTCAATTTCACAAAGCTAATGGAAAAAAAAAGCCGATAAATGAATCATTTAAATAATGAAAATTTGTTAAGACAATAAGACAGCATAAAAGACTATAAGATATTTAAATACAACACAATAATTTCTCCCATATAAACAAATATATATCAATTGTTAAAAATGTTAAATTTCAATGTTGAACTTGTGTGATATGATAAGTTTGATAAATTGGCAGTAAAATTCCAACCTGATATAGTCATCACGACAGAGTACCATACCATCCTTGTAGAAACACGTAGTTGCAGCGTGTAACGAGCAATGACATAGCGAACAACGTAAGCATTCACAATGCCAACTTTGCTCGTTCATTAAAAGGAAGTGTTGATCCGTGATGGGAATCATGCATGCTACGCAGCAACCTGTTGTTACACTTCACCTTTTCACTATCAATCAATCGATCGTTGGATGGCAAACGATTAATTTCGATTAAATTGAACTGATATGCGATAGGATAGGTAAGATTGATAAATTGATTAATTTAGTCGAAATTTTCATCCCGTCACATACTTCTACCTATTTTTTTTTTAGAATAACTTTTAGCAAAACTAGAAATTTTCACTTTCCGTTTCAGTAATTCATTTTTACTTAAAAAAAAAGTATTTCATTAATTTTTGTTATAAAATTTAAAAAAAAAAATTTTTTTTCTTAATCTTTTCAAAAGATTACCTGCTGTTGCTGCAACTTGGCATAGTGCAGTTGAGGTTGATGGTGCAGTTGCGATTGGTGGTGATGAACCAGTTTGCGTGCTCTCATTTAATGATGATAGATATATCATCCGAAAATTAATTAAACAAGCATTAAAAAAGAAGTGCATAAAAATTTAGGACCGAAGCAAAATATGCGTTGTAAAATTAACAATTTAATAAATTTCTAGGAAAATTTTTTTTGAAATATTTTGACATAAATTATTCCATTCATTAGCAAATCAATTAATAAATTTTGCTACTATTAATTTCTAATATTGTATTATTAGATTAGAATTTTTCCATTATTTACCTTTGATTGTTCGGTTGCTTTTTATTTTCGTTATTTTCTGTTAAAATTAAAACCAATGAGAGGAGAACAAACGGACAGAGAAATAAGCAATGGAGAGGTATGTATTTTCATCACATAGTAAACTGGATGCGAAAAATTTCTCCACCGCATTTTCGAAAATTAGAAAATTTGTTGTCAAAAAAAAAAAGGAAATTCAATTCTCGGTGTGAAATTCAATCAGATTTTTAAGAAATTAACGCAAAACATTGAATTGTTATTGAATGGATGGAATATGTAAAGAAGGATAATGTGTAAAACGCTGTTGCGAGGATCGAAAGAGGATTATGAAAGGTAAAATGCAACAGCAATTTTGCGCCAAACAAATGCGCGTAGTGTTTTCCATCTTTCATAGTGCTACTACTACTAAAATTAAAGTATTTCTGTCATTTTTAGCTCTTCAAATTTGCTTATCGCTTATCGCAGAGAAAAATTATCATTTCAAATAAATTCACTCAAACATATTTGCTTCTAACACTACCACTACTACTACTACTACTACTGCAAAAGTTGACTGTCACTGAGGGAAACTTTCAATGTTTACAATTTTAAGTTGAATGATTAGGTTGCTTGCATTGAAAGGGAAATTGGTCAGATGCGCTATCGTTGAGGATAAATTTGAGATAGGAGGAGACGAAGGAGAAAGATGGATGATGACCAGTTCAATTCACCAGATGATACTTGAAAAAGAAGAGGATGATATGCGTTGCAGCTTGATTTAATGATCATATAGTGACCGGAACGGATTACAATTTGACACCAGCCGTAGTGAAAGCAAATGAGCGGTAAATTGGATAAATTTTTCAAAAATTTATTATAACAAAATTAAGCGAAAATAATAGCAATATTATTATGATGGAAGAGCAGTACGGATCTGATCTGTTTGTGTAACAATTGATACTATATGATGGTGGAATGCATTAATTGCATTAATTAAGGCATATTATTGCAAGAAATAGATATAATGGAGGAAAATTTCGAAAATTTAACTAATAATCACTGATAAAATGCTACTAAAGAATGACAAATTGATAGTGATATGGATGATTTACTCAAAGTGATATAAATCACTCATATCACTATCATTTTTATCAATAGAGAAAGAGTGTTAGCGATTAGAGGGAAAAAAACTAACGATATATATATATATTTATTTATTTAATCTTTTAGTTTTTTAATCTAACAAAATTTTTAATCTAACCAAATTTGTTAGTTACAATTTGACACCAGCCGTAGTGAAAGCAGATGAGCGGTAAATTGGATAAATTTTTCAAAAATTTTAATTTAACTCTCAATCTAGCAAAATTTTTGAACTTCCATTACTGTAGATGAAGTTAGGCTAGTGTAGAGACTTTCGTCACTGAACTAAAGCGACACGATATGCACATCTGGCGATGGCACATAAAATAATTGCTAACATATCCTTAACACATTGGCAAATTTAACAGCATCATAAACTCTTCAATGGTTGATATCCCAGTATGCTACTTTTACGACGCTGTAAATAACCACTAATAGAGAGACAGCTTTAAACTTTATCCATACGTTTGATTAAGTGAATCTTCTAAGTGATATATTAACAGTTCACCTACCGCATGCTATCCCTCTCTTAGCAAATGAATGGACAACGGCCACTCTCACATTTGTGGTGCACAATTCATCGGTAATTAGCGAATGCGATAGATTTAGAAGATTCTTCAACGACTTACTTACTTACTTGTTCGGCATTGGTTAAAAGGGGGAAAAAAAAGACAGAGATATTTCTGCTACATTGCAGTGATGATTCATTGTTATAGAAGAAGTACGATAATTGGAAAATTATAATTTCGCTGAGGAAATACGGTATGCAGAGAGCTGTATGAGAGAATTATTGAGGAGGAGTGGTAGTAAGTTTGCACTTGTAATTGCGTCTAACAATAGCTTTTCACAAATGCGAACGAAGCGGTAGGAAGTGGTTGTCGAGTACAGCAGGGGTCATCAAGGTGTGATGCTGATGCGATGACCTCGTGGCAGGGGTCCATCAGACCACTTTCAACCACGTCTCCTCTTCACTAGGCTTCTATCTTTAGCTGCAATTTTCACTAAACCTTTTTCTAATTCCTACCGCAGTTATAAGGCAGAAAGAGAATTCGACAAATAATTAAAAGAGAAATTAAAATTGCAAGAATACAATGAAATCATCTAAATTTACGGTCTTAAACTGAAAGGTTAGCTACATGTTGAACACTGCAATTCTGACTACATTCAGTCGAATCGTCCTGTCATTCCGGCTTGGGATGAATTCATGAGGAATTAATTCAATGAAGCAGCTCCACCAGTAAAATAGCAGCATTTAAAACAAAGTGGTAGTAAGCATTATGGACGGTTGTGATGATGGGAGGGAACGAAGGATACGGTATGCTTCTAAAAGATGCTAGAATATAGCAGCATTGAGTTATTTGTCGGCTAACACACGATGAGATGCCTAATTGGGAGGCTGGCCAAGAGTTGAGGGATAGATGGAGAAGCTATAATTTCATTAAAACCGATGCGTCACGTCATTCTAGCTTACTAAGCCATGCTAGCTAGATCAAAGTAGCACTGAGCGAGAGGTTTGGTTGGCTATATCTGGAAAGCTTTTTGCATGCCAAGTGGAAAAGTGTTGGAGGGATAAGCCGACCCAACGATGAGGATACCTTTTCATTAATGAGGCTCCGCTCAAATTTTGTATCAACAGCAACAGGTTCAATTCAATGATCCTTGTTTACGCCACTAACAATGTACTATTATTTATTGCTACGATCTCCTCTAATCTTGATGATTCATATTATTGATGAATTTTTCATGAAATATGCTCGTTCATCTCTTTTTCACTCTTTCTTTCAAGAATTCTAGCATTTATTTATCAGTTGAAAATAAAATTTACACCTTTCTTCTTGCCTTTTTTTTGCTCCTGAAGAGAGGAGCGAGAGCAAGAGAGAGAGAGAGAGAGAGAGGGAGGGAAGGAGAAAAGAAAGAGGGAAAAAGAGGATAAGCGAAGAAGGTGAGAAGTAAAGGATTACTCTTGCTTACTGTGCTCGTTGCACTACGTTCTCTCTTTCTGCAATCATTGTTGCTACAGTAATCAATCATTCATAGAAATTATTTGATTTGATTAATTTAATTTCCTTAATTCTTCCACCTATTAGCAATGCTGAGGTTTCTTCTTCTTTTTTCTTTAGAAGATTGAAGAAGTTTGAGTAAATGGATGGGAAAATTTTCGTTACATTCAGGTGAAGTGCAGTAAATGAAGCTCAAACGATCGAAAAAGAAGTTGTAATTTGAGGTATGCAAAGTTTTATGTTTCAGAAGAAATCGTCGTTTTTTTTTTTGAAAAAAATTTTTCGGTTCATGTTTATTTTATATTTTAGAGCAATGATGTAGCGTTTTAATTATTTTTACTAAATAATTACAATATTTGTGCTTTAGTAGAACTTTCAGTTGTCAGTGAAACTCACATTTTAGTTATAACTCTTAATTGCTGGTAAATTTACCTATTGTATAATTTAAATGGCGTCATTTTTTGCTGTAATATAAAGGAAAAAAAGAAGAAGCAGTCTAAAATAACTGTTTTATTACGCAGCATCGACTAATTTCAAAAAAAAAAAAAGGGCAGCAATTGCGATAGCCACACATTACATTGGGAAAATTAGTTTTTGTTAAATTATTTGTGAATTTTTCGTTCATACAACTAATAATATGAGGAGGATGATTGGCCTATTTCCTCCATCAATGCATTACTGTATTCTTTACGGAAATAGCCTCAGGCTTTTTTATCAGCCCCGAATATTTCACCGCCAACACCAGCAAGAGTCTGCAAAAAGATCGAGATTGGAGAGAGACAGTTATTTTCGTCAAATTTTCCTCATTACAAAGTGATTAGAGCTCACTAACGATGATGAATGGAAATTAATTTGAGGCAGTTTTTTTTGTGATTAAAAAAAAAGTGAGTCATATGAAAATGGATGTCTATGTTGAAAGTAAATGTAGTGATTTGGAATTGTTCATCAGAAGAAATTTTATACCTGATAGTTAGGATCAAAGGTACCAGCTTTAGCATCTTTATTTTCCGGAGCTTTTGGTCCTGCACCCCCACCGCCTCCTTGAGCTGCCTTCTTATCTTGACCGAATACTTCACCACCAACACCAGCTAGTGTTTGATAGTTGGGATCATAAGTTCCGGCTTTAGCATCTTTGTTATCAGGTGCTTGTGGTCCACCACCACCACCACCTTCTTTCTTTTTATCTGCACCAAATACTTCACCACCAATTCCAGCTAGAGTCTGAAACACTTTAAAGTTAAAGAATGTATTTTTTGCTTTTCTAAAAATTGATAATATTATGTACCTGATAATTAGGATCAAATGTGCCAGCTTTTTCCTCTTTGTTCATGGGAGTTTGAGGACCGGCACCACCACCACCACCACCACCTCCGCCTCCAGCTACCTTTTTATCTTGACCGAATATCTCACCACCTACGCCAGCTAACGTTTGGTAGTTAGGATCGTAGGTTCCTGAAAATTTCTCCAAAACCATCCGTTGACATTGTCGTATCATAGCACTTGAAATCACGATCATTTCTTCAAACACAAAGATTCTTTTAAAAGGTACAAGCAGTTAGACAAACCAGCCATTCCACCAGCTGCTGGTGCCTGTGGTCCTCCACCGCCACCACCGCCTCCACCACCGCCACCACCACCACCGGGTTGTTTCTTATCCTCACCAAATACTTCGCCACCTATACCGGCTAATGTCTGATAGTTCGGGTCGAATGTTCCTGAAGTTAACTCACGAATTAACATAAAAATTAATTACTTTCACGCTTAAAAAAAGATATAACCAAAGTCCAAGCAAAATATTTTTACACATAAACTATCATCGTCTTCATTGCAACTTTGACCTCCTTTTTTTCTCGTATTTTTTTTGAAATTAAAACTAGTGTTAGCATGTAAATTAACTTACCAGCTATGCCTCCCTGTCCAGGTGCTTTTGGCCCTTCTGCTGGAGGAGGAGCAGCACCGGTACCAGCAACAGCACCACCGCCACCACCACCAGCACCAGTAAAACCACCACCACCCCCACCACCACCAGCAGCAGCCTTAAATTATCATTGTTGAATCCTGCAATTGATTTACTTCACTTTTGCTTACCTTACCTTACTCATATTACACTCGCATTACTTTTACCTACCACCTGCTTACCTCAGTAATCTTTTACCCTCGATAAGCTAAATAGCAATTTATTAATTGACAAAAATACGAAAAAAACAGCAATTAACATATGAAATTGATAAGTGAAGGAGTTAGTCGAAATGTTGCCTGACGAGCCACAAACTTACCTGATTAAATTGACCTGTAAATCCTGGCGCTTGCGCTTCTGCAATGTGTCATTCAGAAGGTTCTACTTTAATAACTGTCCACTTTTTTTTTTCTCGTCTACCGCCTTTCATAGAAGTTATTTTTCAAGACTAACAAGAACAAGCAAAATTAAGATGACCTTCGATGACTAAATTTTATGGCTAGCTTCACCTAGAAAGATCTAATTGTCTGCATCGATTTCCTATCCAGCAGAATTTGGATCTCTTCGTAATCAATTGTTCTAATTCAAGTGCGCCATCTCTAATAGCTTAATAATAACTTCTACATCTTTACGGTTATCAAACACTGGTCAATATCACATCATGCTTATCATCTAATCATTATCGCCTAATCATCATCATATCACGCTTATCATCTAATCATTATCACAATGTGTCTATCATATATCATTGAAACACCATATTGTCTTGTGAATATTGAAACAATTTAAAAAATTTCCCACTCTTTTCCTCTTCTTTTTCACCGGCGGGTTCATTTTGATTGTTTCCACCCCTCTTCTTCTTCTGAAAAGGAATTGCCTGAGCAAACAACTGCAAATTTTTCAATTAGCATTTCAAATGTTACGCAGAATATGAACGCTTAAAGCAATCTGAGAGTTGAAATACGATTGTCACTTGATGATAGCAATTAATGATAGCAATATTTTAATGATAACGTTGCTCGCTGTTAAGATAACGGTCCTCTATTCTCATTTATCTCGGATAAACCATCTAAATGCAACTAAAAAAATTTAAATTAATTTTAGCAAACTTGTTGAGAAGTTTTCTTTGAGCAACAACAATTGGTCGAATAGATTGCGGCAACATATAGCACTAATGCAAAATGCAACATCAAATAGATGAGTGATTCAATCAATTTCAATTCATCCATCGTTACTCACACCAATTTCTTTGTTTCGTATTTTTTCTGCTTTGCTCTATCTGTTACCTGCAATGGTACTGTAGTTAAGGTAAGACTAAATGATAATAATTAATGTGTTGAGTGAAAATTTAAGCTAAATAAATTTTGCATGAGCTAATTCATAGAAATCAGTAGCACACGCGTAAAACCGTGCTTAATTGGTCAAATTAAACGGATAATGTTACAGCAATTAAGCTCGTACTGAATTATTTTCTCAATTTTTGGCTATGCTTCACCCCTCTGATTCTAATCATTGCCTGATCACTACTTCTGGAAAAAAAATGAGAATTCAGTAATTTAATCAGCCTGATGAATTTGCTGCTTTTCACCGTTTTTTTAAATAAGAATAATACATGTGCTATTGCACCACACTTGTTTTATAGCTTCAGATTAAAATTAAAAATTTGAATTTTGCATAATTTGTAAAGCAAGGAAAAACACACCATTTGATCAAAACATTAAAAATAAAAAATTTTAGCTGTGTACGATTATGAAGCTTAACAAAGCCCAATTTTAATCTAACCAAAGATAAAATTAAAATAAATTAGTTCAACTTCAATTAAATATGTTATAGTAGTATTTTGAAGAATTGCTTTTTTGCAAATATGACTTTTCAGTTGCATATTTTTTTAAATGACAATCTCCGCACTATCCGTTTCTTTTTCCCCACAGAAGTAAGCAATGAGGCGGCAAAGCGCATACTGCGGGATATTTTCAATTTTAAACATTTGAAAAAATCTCATTTCAATTTCACGATTGATGAAGTTATGATGGATAAAAATTGAAAACCATTTAATTTCTTCCAATAAATTACTGTCTTTTTTAAGTTCCACCTCGATTACAGTGCCAGCACTTCCAATGAGTGGAAGATTCGTGCGGTATCTTCCAGAATGTGTGGACGGATCGAATCGAAGAAGAATGCAATAACTGGTAGGATGAAGCGATTATCCTTGCATCTGTCTAATTTGGATATTTGAATGTCTAATTTTAATTCATTTTGAAAGGCAAATTATAATTTATTCATTTCTGTGCACAAAGGCAGCGAGTGTTTGTCAGTATGATTGAAGATGGTAGTAATTTAGGGAATCGTTTATTCAGTGAGTGAGTGTATCGGCTCTTTTGTACAGGCGCTTCTCCTTCTGATCAAGTTTGATGAGATGTTGTGCATTTTGCGCTCCTCCCTCCATCATTTCACTCTTCCTTCTTCTCCTCCTCTTTCTTCTCCTCCTCCTCCTTCTTTTCCTCTTCTTTTTCCTCCTTCTTTTCCTCTCCCTTCTTCTCCTCCTTCTTCTCTTCATCACCTTCCTAAAAGAGAAATTCTTGTTGATAATTTACTAGCACATTGTTGAAATTAGAATTAGGGAGGATAATTTTAGGCTAAGGCTAACCTCCTTCTTCGATCCCTCCTTCTTGGAACTTTCCTTCTTCGAACCTTTCTTGTCCTCCTAAATTTTACATGTAATTGTGATTGATGAAAGCAGGAGAGTTGAAGAGCTAACAACTTCTTTACCTCTTTCTTTGATTCTTCCTTCTTTGACCCTTCCTTCTTGGAGCCTTCCTTCTTAGAGCCTTCTTTCTTGGAACCTTCCTTCTTGGAACCCTCCTTCTTTTCGTCCTTCTCCTCCTGTGAAATATAAACTTGAATTTATATCCGATCAAATTGGGACTGATTCGATCAATTATTCATCAGCTTTTGTCCTACATGTTTCAAGCGAGAATGAGATATGTGTGATCCGAATGAACGGAATTCAAGAAATGTGTTCAATTCTCCCATCTAAACATATTTTTTTAGCAAAAAAAAAAAATGAAATTTACCTCTCCCTCCTTCTTTTCCTCTTTCTTCTCCTCACTCTTTTTGACTTCCTCCTTCTTTTCACCCTCCCCCTCCTTTTTCTCCTCTTCCTTCTTCTCACCCTCACTTTCCTTCTTTTCGTCAGCCTTTTTCTCCCCCTCAGCACCCTCACCCTCCTTCTTCTCTTTTTCCGATTTCTTACTCTTCTTCTCACCCTCCGCTTTCTTCTCTTCACCGGCTTTTTCACCAGCCGGAGGAGCAGCAGCTGCCGGCCCTCCAGCAGCTGCCGGCCCTCCAGCGGCTGCCGGAGCGGCAGCACCTTCCGCTGGTGCCGGTGGCTTGTCACTGAAATATCGGTTACCGCAAATTTTTCATTTCTATAAAAGTCATTTTCCGTAGTGCATGCATGCATTTTCAAAAATGTTGTGAAATTGCGTGCGGACGAAGGGACACTGTTAAATGAAGTGGGATGAGATAAAAGGTCAAAACCGCTCAAGAATATGTGCATTTTTTAAATTTGATTAAAATCAAAATATGAAGATTGACGAAACGGAGTGAACCTATAATCATCTTTCCCTGTTAGCTAAGCATTTTGTTAGAGTTGGAAGTGTGTCGTATTTATTCTATGATGTGGCAGGGACCTTTCACCCTCATCTTCCACGCGTTCATTTAATTTCATAAAATAAAAACATTCTGGTTTGCACAATTTCACACATTTGCAAATGTAATAGTTAAATTCTTAGAAATAATAAAATAAGAAATCTCTGGATTTAATTGAACATGAAGAATTGTTCAAATTTATTTTAAAGATTGACACGACACACATCTAATGCTATCCCTAAATTCAAATCATTTTTTAACAAAAAAAAAAGAAGAAATTCTGAAAAAAAAAGTTGATTTAAAATAAGTGATAATAAATTTTTTTTTTTTGCTAAATGTATAACACTAACACTTTTTTAGCGGCGCATTGTATAAAAGTTAAAATAATCAGTGTTAATGTGACAATGTTAGTGAGGAGTGGTAGGATGTAAGTGATCATCGTGTCAACTGCCATACTATCTTTTGCTCCTGGAAGATAAGATATTTTAATTAAATTGTGCTACGAATGAGTTCGCCTTCATTTGATGAAAGAAGCTGCCGCACTCTTCTGACCCTGAAGAGGACAATGATGCTGACCAGGACGACGACACGAGAGCAACGAAACAACCAACCAGCTGTGAGAGTCGTTCAGTGAGAAAATACCTCAGTGATCACACTCAAACTCTTCATATACCTATTTCACTTATGTTATCATTTAAGTGAGCAAGCAATTTGACTATAAATACCAGTCGGCACATTTTAGAAATTCATTGCTTCTAATGTGCTACTAGCTGGAGTGGTCAATTCGACAAGCTATTCCACAGTGTCACATTTCACATCTCTCATTCAAAATTTATTGCTAAAATCCTATCAATCTAAAAAACGGTTGAATGTAAAACGGAAATATGTTGTTGGTGTAAAATTTATTAAAATTAAAGATGAAAAAAAATGAATAAAAACTTGTTTCCGAAAATCAGTGATATCTTTGTTAAAAATGAAATGAATTGAAAAGAGCTAATATTCAATTATTATCATAAAAGCAGCAAATGAAAAAAAAATAATTTATTTTGACATAATTGTTAGCATATTTAGTACAACAATCTTATAAATTACCAGCGGTAGCGTATAAATTTAAAGTAACAATTATTACATTTTCCAATATAATTCAAACGCAACACTCAACGTGATTAAGCGTATAAGCTGCAACAGGTTAACGTGATCTAAACGTTAAAGTAATCTAATAGCTTATCTGTCGTTAAAAGATTCATAACGTTTAAGTTGAATGAAAACATTTTTTTTTACTGATAAATCGTTTATGTTTTTTTATGTATTACAAAATGATAAGCACTAACATCTATCTAATGATAGCATCAATTTGATAATTTTATTTTTTAGCTTTAAAATTTCATCAATGATTCTCGCCATGGACAGCGAACAGTAAAATAAATTGCACTGGAAGATATTTGAAAAAAAAAAATTCCGTTTGCATACGAATTATTCTATTAAAACATACGAGAAGAGAGCATTTCAATGTTTTAATGATAAAATATCGGTGCTGTAGGATGAATCGTAAATAACTGAAAAAGTTTACTTAATGATTAGGTAAGTACTAAGATTTGTTAAAAGTACAACGACAGCACATATTCATTCATTCACACATCTTTTCTACAATAAATTTAATTACACAAAAATATTTGCATAATAATGGAAATAGTAAGAATAATAATAATAGTAGTAACAGTAATAATAATAATTAATAACAAATAGCGATAATAACGATCACAATAGTGATAATGATAATAGTGATAATGATGATGATGATGATAACAGGGTCATAATGCCAGTAGCCATCTTTACGTTTGAATTATCACCGAATCGGTTGATAAGCAATTTATCATAAAAGCATCAGTAATCATATTGCATGCTGCTAGCCACACAAATGCCTTCAACAATTCAAACATTATTATTTGAGGAACGATTTAAAATGAGCTACCGCTCATTCGTTGCAAAACAGCTATTCAACAAAAATAAATTTTTGTAGTGAAAAAAAAAAGGACGATGATATTAACAATGATTAAACTTCGATATAATGTAGCACAAAGATAGGCTGACGTGACAAGATAAGCTGTTAGTAAGCCATAGGGAACACTAAACCACATCAATCTGCTCATCTAAAATTCGAAATGAAATTAAGTTCGGTTCATTTACTATCTCTATTAGCACTTCCTCCAACGAACACTTTCATCTTTCTCACTTTCAATGCAAAATTCAAACCGGTGTAAAAAGTAACACGCAACCGCTACCGTGTTTTTGCATTAATAACTTTACATTATTAATCTTAATTTTCATTAATCTTTTTTTATTACTTATTGATCGTAATTAACTTTTCGCTTTTTTTTTTCTTCCAAAAAAAATGTAACCAATTTGAGAGAGAATTTAAAAGACCTAACTGACTAGTAATTTAGTGGACTGTAAGAAGAAAAGTTATTGTTAGCGTTTTAGTCGAAGGGAGGATGGTTCGATTGCAGAGTGCTGGAATGAAATTAATTTCATAAATTAGCACAGTAACCCAAATGTATTTTTCGTGCAATCCGGCAAAAACATCTGCTACAGCAATAAACGTCCAAATGACAAGAAGGATGAGTAGGATGAGACCGAGCACGGGCATAAACATATTTCCATCATATTTTGCATTTGCAAGAACGATTGTTGCATTTATTGTTGAAATTAGTGCCGTTATCTATTTAACACAACAATAAGTTTTCTCATTATGATGATAATTTGGAAAATTTCATCAAACGCCTACACACTTCCAATTTTGTTTTTGTTAAAATTTTAGTTTTTTTTTTCTTTTGTAAACTTTAAAAGCGAATAATAACACATTTAAATGTGATGCTAAATTATAGAAGTTAAAAATGCTCAAAAGAAGAAGATAGTAAGGGTGAAACATACTGCGGCAGATGCACGCATTGAAAGGATTGAAATAACAAAAACGTTCATAATTGAAAATCCTCCAATAAATGCTTGCGAAACCGCAGCATACAAAAATTACAACAAATGAAAATGCTTACTGCAGTAGTAAGTTGCAAATTTTACACATCATTTCAAAGTAAATAACTCATAAATTTATGAATAATTTGGAAAAGTTTAAATTTATGCTTACAATAATTTTTTTTTGCAGCAATTTTTACAAACACTACTTTTTTTTTGTATGCGAATTTTCGGATTATTTAGCACTGTTTGAGCAAAATTTCGATTATTATAAAGAGCTAAAATTTTTACATTTAGTAATTTTTAGTTGAAAGCGAACACGATCATCGATCGTGCTAATAATTTTATAGGAAATTTTTCACAACTGAAAGACAAATATTTTCATTGCTTTAGTGTTCACACTTTTAGCCTATAATATAAGGTATTGTAAAGAAAATGAGCACATTAAAGGAACGAATTCAGTTTAATGAAATTAAATCTCAAATTATGCAATGAAACTGATACTCTCCAGGTATCTATCTCATTAACCTGTATTAGCTATTCAACAATATTTTGCTCATTCCGAAATTTGCATAAATTCACCCCTTACTAGTTAGTTAATTGCTAATTGCTGCATAATGCAGAGAGTGTAATTGTCAGTCATCTAATACGTCTAGGAAGGGATAACATTTGAAGGAATAATTTTTGCTTAACCGATATTGCATGCAAGCTATACTTGTAATTATGAAAAAGAAATGTTGCATGGAGGAGACGTAGCAGTTGTGGTAAGCTTTGTGATAAAATTCGTGTAAAGTAACAGCAAAATGTTCAGATGATCGACAAGTAACAGATAACTCATGCTCTGAAAGCTTCAACAAAACTTCCAACTTCTTTTTTTTTTTATTATTATTATTACAATTGAGAGAATATTAATCAAAATCGAATTGGCACATATAAATAAAATTTGTCGTGCATAGTTACGAATAGTAATCTAAATAAGTCAAAAGTTATTGAGATGCAAGCACCATGAAGATTGGTACTTCGTCCTTTTTCTTTTCCAACTATATATCACTTGAAAAAATATGCTAACATAATGAAGTTGAGACAAATGTTTTTCTTACATTTTTTTTTACTTTGCCTTCATTTGCTCAAGAAAAGAAAGACAGAAAAGTACTTAGAACTTATATAAAATAGCATAGAAATTAATAAGACAGGAAGTTAGGAAATCTTTGCCTTGTTAAAAAAAAAATTGTTTTGTTGTAAAAAGAACTGAAGAAAATTAGATTAGCCATCATCATAACAACAATAACACATACATATTTGCGCTTTATAAACACATATCACACGTAAATACTCAAACATACTAAATCTATTAAATATGTACATTAATTATTCTTTTGCACTACACTTATTTTTCTCTCCGACACTGAACAGTGCAAAAAAAAAACATCTGCTTATTATTGTCAATGCGTGGGTGTAGTTATAGTTATCTAAGGCGTAAGTAAAGTTATTCAAATTTTACAGTTACCTAAACTTATCCATTTTATAGTTATTTAAAGCATTTATAGTTATCTAAAGCATCGAATGTAATCTACTCATCAAGTATAGGTTCTGTCACATTTTCTTGTTGCTTTCTGCAATTAAATGAGAAACATATGAAAAAAGTGATGATTGAATTTAGGAAAAAAAAGTGTTGAATGAACCGAAAAGAAATCATTTACAAAAAAAAGCATTAAAAATAAAGCATCGTAATAATTGATTAAAAAAAAGACACTTTCAATGTCAAAAAGTACACAATTTTAACAAGCTGCTTATCTTCTGAGTTTCACCAAAAAAGAAGAAACGTATAGCGAGAATAATGAAATTTAAACAGTTATATCAGAGTAATCAGAAAGTTGAGAATGGAATAGAAGATCCCTTAGGTGGTTAAGGACGTAATACGACAACTGTCAACATATGAAATGCGACACAATATAAAGAATTAAGCTACTCAATAGACCAACACTTATTTCAAGCTTTTACACCAGTGGTTTTCCAGTTTCCTTCCTGTTCCATTTTAATATTCTGGTTGTTGTAAAAGCAAAAAGATAAATCATAATGAATGAAATTGAGAAAGACTACATAGCGGATGAGGTCACCGGTGGCACAATTCACAGTGCGTAAATTAGCACAGCATTTGGAATTTAGATTACAACTCTCTAAAATTCTCAAAACTGATAAAAGAAAAAAGAGAATTAACCGGTACAATTTGATTGCATCATGCAATTTAACCAGATATTGAAACCAGTTACAAACAGTTAGAGAGAACAGAAATGTTGAAAATTCTAAAACTCGTTAAATTCAAGATGAAATTGAACAGCTACAAAAATTCGAAAGCTTTAAATCGCAGATTTTATTGATTCTATCAAAATAGTTGTTGCTCCGGATTGCAAAAATACATAGATTGAGGTAAATACTTCCAGGATTTTCAAAGGCTTTGAATTGTTCCGCGACGGCCCAATTTATGATCTCCTCCACAAAGTTCGCAAAAATTTGCATACGGACAATTTTCGGATGTTCAGCGCTTCTTTTTCATCAAGTTCGTTGAAGGCGTGGACTTACGAAGAATATTTTCAATGGTCATAAATTGGCAGCGGATGACCTTCCGTATTAAAAACATATTTATCAAGCGGAATGTCAGTTTTGTCATCATCAAATAGAAGATAAAGATACTTCAGAGTTTCAGCTAGAAAAAATGATTCCATCATATCCCTGAAACTAGGAAATTAAATGACTAACATTAAACTGAGCAGTATTAATACAAAAGTAACTGAGTAGTACAACTTACCTATGCGTCACAGGTATTCTTTTGACGTTGTTTACAGAAGAATAACCATGTTCAACTTTTGCATAACTTTCGATAGCTTTAAAAGCTTCCCATCCCCACTGCTGATAAATTTTGTCACCTGTTGCTCGGTAAAGGTAAAACCAAGCCTCAATGGCTTCCGGTCGCAATAAGCTGTGTGCATCCATTTGCTGTAAACAATTCTCGAACGAACTATTCATAAACTACTTTTTCTTATAAAAGTATATTTCATGGGAAAAAAAACATGCAATATTGTAGTCAAACTTGCTTTGATTAAAATATCATGAGTTGTTGCTGGATCGACGTTGAAGTAAATAATTTCTGGACCTAAACCAGTTTTTGTTTCGTACATTTTATGGCATCCTTTTCCAATATCTTTTGCAAGTTCTATATGCTTTGCCGGTAAACCATTTAGACCTCCCAATGCAAGAGTACCAGCAATAAAGCATGCCAAATGGTCCTAAAAATTTACTTTTAAGGATGTGAATATTTTCTTGTCCTCTAATAAAAACTGTAATGCGCTCTTCGGTGTTAGTGTGACTGCGCGATAAGTACATGTGTATACTCCGAACGGAAATTAAAGTCCTACTTTTAGTCAACCTCTAGTTAAGACTAACAGAATGAGAATGCAAAAGAGTTTACTGTTACCAGCTATCATTTCCTTTATCAAATCAACTTCACGACCTTAAAAACTGTAAAATTCAATACCATTTTCGGAGAGTACACATTATCGCCTATTATTTCACCAACAAAAGCAAAATTATTCGGTTCTGTGTGTTGCAAAAGATATTTTTCCATTGCTGCTATCGACCGATTGTAATCATCTCTCAACCTAAACAACAAAAATCAGATACAAAAAATAATATTAAAGTTTTTGCAAAAAAATTCGTGCGATTTTACCAATCAATTGTTTTGCCAGTTTGTAACCACTGTTTCAATAAATATTCATAATAGCTATCTGCTCGTGCACCCATAGTAATGGTCATTTGCTCTAGAAAGGGAAAAATGAATTAGTTTTGTTAAAAAAGTATTTTGGAAATAATAAATTAGTTTAAGGCAAAGTAACAGCAAAATCACCCTTAAATCGTCCTGTTACTGGACTGATAAACATGCCGCACAGCCCATCGTATTCTGGACAACCTTCACTGTGTACATGCTCGGATGTTCGGAATGCAAGCATCTATATTTTTTAAACAAATAAATTAAATCTATTTCATCTGGATCACTTTTAAATTAATTTAAAAACACACAATAAACAATAAAAGCTTACTTCATAGGTATCGTTTTTAGTTACACGCGAAAGATCTCTAAATTCCAACTGAACACTAGTTACTTCAGAAAGAGAACAATAAGTATTCCATGACGGTTGTTTTCCAGCCCTTAAAATTAAGCACATAAAAATCTCGTATCAAGACAGTGATGCTTCAGCTGAAATTATTTCCAGTGTCATTCAGAACTATTAGATTTTACTCTATCTAAATGAACAATCGCACGATCACATACCTCAACAAAACACAAAGCGCATGAACTATTAAAATAAAAAAAACCCCATTCGTTGCAGTTGTGATATGATGTAACTGACAGGGCAAAATATTTATACTTTGCACAATTTGCTTTTTTTCACCCCCAATTATTTCGAAATCGCAAAAGCTTTGCTAGGTATTTTTAATCATGAATGACTGAAGTAAGAAATTTAGCTCCACACAAACAGAAATTTCATTTGCGTTACTTGCATACAATAAAATATAAAAAAAAACCTATTCGTAAGGCTAACGTCACTGTATGGAACAGGCGATGAAGTTGCATAAGCAGCGGTAAGGCGAGAGCCAAGATCCTGAGCACGATCAACAAATATCTCGTCACCACTCAAATGATAAGCACTTAATAAACCACCAAGCACGCGTATGGTTGTTTCGAAAAAACTCACAAAACGATTTTTCTCAAATGACAGATATTCAGCGACCCAGTTGCGTCCCTCTTCGAATTCTTAATAACAAGAAAATAAACACCTTTTCTATGCAAATCTTTCACGTTTTTTTTCAAAATAATTCCCTCGCATGCATGATTACAACTTATTCACCGTTTGTCTTGAACTCTACCCTACATAACACAATGAATAATTTATCAGTGCCGTTAAAAAAACATGAAGATGAATATTCTGATTATTTGTTGCCAAGTAAAAAAAAAAAAGATGGATTTCAAGCCATTAGAATACAAGCATAGTAAAAGCCTAAACAAAATTGACAAGCTAGAACAGAATTAAATGAAGCTTGCCATTATCAAGACCCATAATAAGAGCAGTTGATAGCGAATCGACAACCGTCAATCCTAAATCAAACCAGTCATTGTAAGACCTCGTAATTGGCCTCAAATGATCATGTCCCCAAGCATAGTTTTTATATCCTTTCCAGGCATGCTTGAATGCCTCAACTACTGCTCTTTGTTTGTCATTTTGTGGTCCTGAAACAAAAATATCTAGAACATGAGCAATATAAACACGTCCAAGACCCGTGTGAAATCTAATACAAATCATAAACTTTAAGCAAACTGTCGTTTCTGGTCTAACGAGTAGTAAGCAGAGCACATTACATATCATTCCTAAATTCATTCAAAGAGAGCTTTTAATTTACCTTTAAATTGAATTCTTTTCTGAATCTTTTTGTGCTTCTCTCCATTCGCTTCAGACCTTTCATGACCTTCACTCACCGGCAATGACTCTTTGTCAATTACTCTGCCCAACGACTAAAAATTAGGGAGAAAACAAATGTAATGCTTTATAAACATTGAATGAAATATGTAAAGAACGTGAAATAGTTTTTAAGAACTAAATACTTTTAAAAAATATTTAGTAGAAACCCCTGACTTTAAATTATAAAAGTTATGGAGAAAAATTATGACAAGGATAGAAAAGACATCAAAAAGAACCTTATGATTATCGGGTGGTACGTCGATCGGCCTTGCATTATTTGCAATACTTCTCGGTAACTGATATGTATTGTCCACATCTACTGTATCTTTTGCAGCAATAAAACATATGACGACTAGTAAGAGGAGTAAAATAAGCACAGCAAAACGTTGTAAACGAGCTAAGGACCGCCAATACTGAAAAAAACGCCATTTAAATCTAATTATTTAATAAAAGAATTGTTAGGATATTTAAAGAATAGTGCCGATGTTCACTTGCACTGAGCTATTCTGCAACTAACCACCTGTACCTGTTCTTCTGTCACACCACTATATGATACAGAAACATTTAATTGGCTATCATAACTATGCATAAAAAGCATAAAAAAAGTTCCTTACTCGGCATACACGTAAGGATGCTCTCTTTTCTGAAATAGGATTAACAAGGAAAGGTAAATGGCCTTCGCTACCAGAACGATATAATTTTCTCATTGTTTAGAATGCATTCCTAATTTATCGTCATCGTTCCTTTACCAAGTCTACAATAAATACTTCGTTGGAAATTCAGTGGGAGATGAAGCCAATAAAATCTGTAGGTAAATTATAATGAATTATAAAACACTTAACAACACAATACTAATTGATGAACATGCAGGTGGCAAAAGGCAGAAATAGAGCTTTCCTTGGTGGGATGGGAAAAAAGATAATTTACATTTTCCCATCTTATTCATCATCCTATGACTTCAAACGATCCGACAATTATCTATGGAAATCAGATTTTAAAGTCGTACACAGAAAAGACGTGTTCAAAAGCGCACAGAGCAGAAAAAAGAAATATTTTTGAGGAAAATATCATGATAACAACAAAACTAATCACTATATAAATGCCATACAAATATTAATTAAAGTAATAAACAAAATTAAAAAGTGACGATACCAGAGATATTCGTGCAGCCATCTTGATTTCTCATATATATGATCATCTTATTCTCGTTAATAATCTGCTTATATTATTCAGCGGCCAAATTCTAAAAATGAAATAAAATGAACACGGATGTCTTACGTTAAGTCATCATTATGTTTCACGTTAATTACGTCGTCATTACTCTACAGAAAATCAAGTAAACGCAGAATGTGAAATCCTGTAATACTGGCACTATTGTATATATATATATATATATATATACAATAACTCAAACAATAATACAACACGTGCATCCCATAGCTGCGAAAGCAAATATCGCCCACCGCATTGTAGAGACACGTGGCAAAACGGATACTGACCGCTCGATCGATGTCTCAGATAGTTGCTGTGCCCGTTATGTTCAGCTTAGAGCGTAAGTGGAGGCTGTGGTTTGCAGTAATACAGAAACGGATACAGCGTACGTAACGGATACAGTACAACTAGCTAACACAACGATCAAATGTAAAAGTTGAGGAGAAGGAAGCTGGCCTAGCAATTCAACCGGAAACAATCGGATTAGAAGCTTAAATTTCCGTAAGGGAATGAAATGAAAATAGCAAGTGATTCATGCTCCTTATTGATTGATTTACATTTCTCTCCCTATCATTTACCCATAAATTTGCGTAAATGAGGAGGGATTGTTTAATTAATTACGTTTCATTCCCGAATTTTAATCTTTCGGGAAGAAGCTTTCGGAGTTTCGTGTGAATGTTATTGACGAACGAACGCTCCTCACATCACTTTCTCATCGTTTGGTGCAATGAAATGAAACACTGTCAACAGTTTGAGATATCGAATTAATAAAATTGGTAATTTTGAAATTTCCTGAATTACACTCATAAATTTCATGTGTAGTTCCGTCTCGTATACCAAATGCTCGATAATTCACCCTATCAGTACTGGTAATATCGTCAGTTATCCATACCATTTTCACAAATTGATTGCGTTTTGTTAGCAACAAAAAAGTAGGGAATGTCATTTTCTGTTGAATATTATTATTCATACTTTCTTTACATTTTTGAAGTGCCAAATATTTATTTACATCTCAAATATTTGAAATATTTTAAACTTATTTGTAATTCGGTAGGCTGATTGAAAGAAAGTGTTCGGTGGAACATATGTATATGTCAGAGTGACGGATTTTATGATTGGTACTGAATGGAATCTCAGATAACATGACAATCATTCAAGGTATATTTTATCAGCAGGTAATGCCTTCAATTTCCTTTTTTACATTGGTGATAAATGTCCCCTCAATTTTGCATTTGAAATTTATAAATTGAAAGACAATTTACTTCTTGTCTTACCGTTTCATTTTCTTCTTTTTACTTTTCTCAAATTTGTTTCTTCTCAGAACATTAAATCCAAACTTTAGGAATCATTTAAAAAATAGGAAATTTCAGTTTCTTAATTTACTAGCAATTATGCAAATTGGTATTAACCTCTCACATCGTCATAATACATAGCATAGTAATCACTGTATTCTCGAAAATTTCTTGTTGTCGTAGGCGTTGGCCTTATTGCGGTTATTCTAGGATAACGACTTGTCATTGGAATGGTATAAGTGGTGGCCTGTTTACGAATAGCTGGTGTTCTCACCGGAACAAGCCTGTAAGTTGTTGTAACGTAAGGATGTTGTGATCCTCGAACAGTGGGAACAGTTTGGCGGCTAAAACTTAAATCAAAATTCCTAGAGCTAATATTGCTACGCGAACTTTTAAGATTTTTCAAAAAAGATTTTTGAAAAATAAAATAGTAAATTAAAAAATAAAAATTTAAGCAGGTCAGACCTTGAAGTTTTTGCTGGAATTGGTGTGACATCAATTATTATACTAGTCTGCTCAATTTCGTCAATATTTTCAGAAATTTGAGGTAATATTAGATCAATATCAGGGATTACACGTGCTGCTGTTATCTGTCTTAAAGGCGAATTCGTAGCACTTTCCACTGCTACATCGATGTCCGGTTTAGCAATCGTTTCAGTGCCATCAGCATCTGTACCACTTTCAACCTGAAAGCGCAATTTGTTGACGGTTTTAATTATTCGCTGTTTCATTCAAAAAACTATTCCGTACGAAATTATTCATAATTTCTTAGCACATTTTATATTCTTTTATTTAAAAAGTTCAACTTGTTGATTACTCAATATTTTCGTCCCACCTATTTATCCGTTTATTCAATAAAATAGGATGGTATTTGCATGGATGGAAGTGTCAGATGATCCAAACCTACGGCGTTGTAATAGTCGATTCCATCAATACTCTCAGCAATTTCAGGTAATTCTTCGGTAACTGGTTTTTTCTTTTGTCTAAATTCACTACCAAAGCTGTTTTCAACCATCTTACTGAAATCGATGCCGAAATCGCCATCTTCTGGCCCAATTTCTGCAAAAAGCCAACTGTGAAAATACTTGATGATTTGTGCTTCCCTGTTGTTTCGTCATCATTTACAACATAAGAAATAAACTTGCAATTGCTACCTTTACTATTTTTCGATGATTTTCCTGCACGAATGATACTTCGGAATAAATTTCCCGTGCTAGCACGATCGCCTTTAGCTTCTGCACCACCGATAAATTGAGCGATGAAATCCGGATTTGAAATGAGATCGCCGAGAATCTCCCATCCTTTCGGATCTTGTATTAACTGTAGTGCCGTCTGCAACAGTTTCCATAAATGTCCTTCTATGTTCGATTAAGTTTAAGGCTTTTTACAGTTTGACATCATCGTTCAAAACTAACGTAATTTAAATTCGATCATTCCTAAAGCATTTACATAATTTACAGTTTACACTTATGATTTTACAAACTGCAAGAAAAAAACATTTACCTGAAAATTGATGAAAAATTCACTTTTTCGAAATTCATCAATAGCTTTATAAATATCACCGCAACTCAGTCGATTACAAATTCCCAATATTTCCGGTAAGTTAAAAATACGCTCATCAAAATTACCCTTTGAACCAGTCAGAAATGCTTCGAAAACATTTGCAAAATCGATTGGCTTTGCTGAAAAAAGAGAAAGAAAAGAGAGGGGGGGGGGAAGAGAACTGAGAGAAAAAATTTACTGGGAAAAAAGTTGCTAAACATTAGTAATGTTTTTATTATCACATATAACTCTATGAGATATGTGTCTAATTATGAATTTAAAATAACATGGTTCATTAATTTTTAGCAATTTTTCTGATGGGTAGCGAATGTTGGAAGTGTTGTTCCACCACAATCTTCTTATTTGGTAAGTACATTGAATAATAGAAAATTTCATTTTTTTTTCATTGATTTGATAAATTTTATTCTATCCTAACTCATTTCACTTAGTGATTTTGTTAGTTAGTTTTTTTTTCAATGTTTGTTACCTTTCTTCTCAATCAATTCTACTATAATCATTTTCTCACCTCAATAATATCATTATTTATTTATTTATTAATCAGCAAAGAATAGTTATTCTCGTTGGAGACAGCGATGGCCGAGTGGTTAAGGCGTTGGACTTAAGTTCCAATGGGCGTAAGCCCTCGTGGGTTCGAACCCCACTCGCTGTAAGGTAGTTTTAGCGGCTGTCAATTGAGGGGCGGTTCGTTGGGTTACGTTTTTCTAGTTTCTTTCCTGGTGAGCTGTTGGATGCTTTACTTGACGATATTTCGCGTTAGTAATAAATTTCGTAGAACTGTCTTTAAAAATTAATCACAGAATGTTTTCCTAGATGAATTACCTGGACAACTTATCATTCATTTCCACTCCTTTCGGACTAACTTTTCCAACTGTACACTGTTTTAGTTGTTTTAAAAATTGGAAAATAATTTTTTTAGGAGCAGTCATACGGTAGAGTTTTCTGTTCTCTGATAATGCCAATCTCATTAATCCCTAATATGGAAAAAATTCAAAATTCAATAATGAAGACGAAAAAGAGAAAGCAATGTGGAGAACTAACCGTCTGTCAAGAAATCGGGAAGTAGTGATAAATCTAATTGATGATAAGAAGCATCAGTTGTTTGACTGTTATCGTTGCCATTTTTGCTAGCGGCAGTTCTATCTCTTATTTTCTCCGTAATTTTACGTCGATCATCAAGAATATGGAAAACAGCTGTTAGCACGCCATGTGGACCAAATAATAACTCTCCCCATGTCGCATCTTCTGCTCTTGTCCGCCCTTACAATGTTTAAATCATTTTTCTTTTTTTTTTTACAACAGCATATAATAATTAAGTCTTTCATTAAATTGAAAATAAAAAAGCTGAATGAACAATGAGAAAGTTCAAATTGGAAAGGCTATGAAGAGAATTCAAGTTTCTCTAATAATACCATAACATCTAAAGTATTACTCGTACTTTTTCAGCAAGACAAGATCGAAGAATTAAATTTCCGTGTAATTAACCGGAATGACGTGATTTGGAATTTTAAATTTGAATAAATTAGTTTACAATTCGCGGAATTACTCTGGCTGTTGCGGAAACTTGTCACTTCTCATGGTTTGTATGAAATTACGTCATACTTCGAAGATTGCCGCTCCGTGTGACGTTTGGTAAAATGTCGAGATTAGATCCTATCGGTGGTGATTTCCTTCGAGCAGACGGCGCTTCACGTACTGCTGATGATAGCAACTGCATTGGTTGTTTTCGCCGTGTAATTTGCTGAAGAACGAATTTCAAAGAAAAAAAGGAACAGAATTTTGATGTTTTTGTAATTTAAATCTATTATTTTGAATTTAAAACAGGAAATCCATGTTTATTATTTAAGGCCTCAAGCAAAGAACTTTGTCGTATGGGACATTCGGTTCTTGTGTTGCAATTCGTTCGAATAATTTTATCATTTCAGTAGCACTTCGGACCAATGATGAAAGTTGAATGGGTGGCACTTTGTTGTTTTCTAAAACGAACTTTGCCATAAAGAGCGAAATTCTAGGATTACTTCATTGATTTTTGCTACTATCTAATTAAATTGTAAATTAATTTGGCTTAGTTGGGGAGTATTTTACGTGAGTTTATTGAACGTGGTGACATCTCGAAAATGAGCTATTTAGGTGAAATTATTTTCAAATCTATTCGTATCTGTGCTGATCACATTTTGAATTTTAAAAATGTCTAATTATTCTAAATCAATTGGTCTGCAAATTATGTTTTGTACATTTTTGGTTCTTTATCTGTTAGATTATTCAGCGATAAATAATTGGATTTAATTAATAAATTTTTGAAATGACTTCCATTTCTCGAGTTATTATGGTATGAATTGCCGCATTGACTAGACTGCCCTATAATCGTCGTATGCATCGATCATAAATTTTCTAAATCGTTCCTAGCAGTATCATCATGCGATCTTTTTAATTCAATATCTACTTTAATAATAATTGATATAACTTACCAATTTCCGTTTTTTGCAATAGCCACCGATTTGAATCGTTCGACAATTTACCATTCACGTAATTTCCTTGTTGATTTTTTACTTTTCGTGTAATTGAAATATCATTTCGTTGGCACTTTTTCAACGTACATTTATCAACTGTTTCATTGCTAACAAACTTCTGCCTTGTGGTAACACCAAATTGCTTTGACGTGTAAACGTTTAGCTTCCTACTAAAATGTGACATTCCGCTGCTTCTATTTAACACCGGAAAGTGTTGCCGGAATTGTGTTGCTTTAACAGTTGGAAGTATTACGATGCAGCGAAGTTCACAAGTGTAAATTAATATTAGAAATGTAAAAGTGGGAAATTTCACTAAATTATTAACAGTAATCGAATTCATAGCAGAATTGGTAGTAGTAAAAGCAGGTGTAGCGGTAGTAGAAGTAGTAGTAGGAGTAGCATGATCATATCACATCATCAACCATTAAACTCAATCATCATCATCATTCGCTCTCCTAGAAAATTTGATATGAAGGAACGCAAAGTCGCTAAGAGGAGAGAAAGAGAGAGAGAGAGAGAGAGCGAGGGAGAGAAAGATAAGTTCTGATTTGAATCGTGTTTTACCAGCTAAACCTGATTATGAATCATGAATGAAAAAGCCGTTAATATATAAATCAAATTACTAGAAAAAGCATCTATTACATTTTTCAAAAAATTGTTCAATTGCAATGGTTTTCGAATTTTATCAATCTATCTTTTGTGTGCTGCAAAATTAAAGGTACCAATCAATAATTTCTCTCTTTTATAATTAAATCATTTGCAGTTAAATTTCAATTTTCTAACGCCTATCATTGATAATTGCATTGATGAAGATAATGATGGAAAACACGGGGCATCAATGACTTTGTAACAAATTCAAAAGAATATTTTATATGGAAATTTGTGAAATTTTTCAAAAATTGTCAAATTGATGTGGTAAGTGAGGATAGCAGGAGTAAAGAAAGTTGTGAGTAAAAAATTACATTTGAGTATTTTCAACGAATCACTGCAGTGAGAATCAGGTGTAATTTGAAGATGCTGTCGGATATGTCGATAAATGAAAACGAAAATCCGGTTTTGCATAAGTTCCACGTATAACAATAATAAATTTTTCAAGGTGAATTGATGGAAAAATTATTCGCCAATTTCTACAATCATCAATTTACAAAGGATGATATTTTGCGCTACCTTCTTTCTTTCTCTCTCTCTCTCTCTCTCTTTTCTCGCCCTGTAATTTTTGCAACTGAACTGTTGCAATGAATTATGGGTAGGAAGAGAGGATTTGATGAAACCTGATTGAAAAAAGACATTTTCAGTTTTGCATGAACAGGAAACAAGAGAGTATAAGTCATTAATTAGTAATTCAAATTTTTAGATGAAATTATTTACGCTAAAAATTAATTGATTGTGCATTATCAGTGTGAATGTCTCAATGGAACAGATAAGCTCGTCGTCTCTCAGCCTATTTCTTTTCTTACATTCATTTGTTGTTTTACTTTTATCATTTACAGTTTCGTGCAACAAATGAAAACGATAATGATAAATTAACAATTTGCATAATTAACCTTTGGTTAGTTTAAAAATTTGCTGCAAAAAATTTTATCACAAATGAATATTGTTGAGTATAGCACAAAGAAAAAAAAAACTGTAAAAACATAAGCATTAGAGTGAAGTGATTGCAAATTAATTCACAAAAAAAAACCCGTCGTATAAATGACAGAAATTGTTTTTAATTAAATAAAAAAAAAAAGAGATTAATACAACAAAACAAAAACAAGCATGGAATAGTCTATTTGTACAATTCTAGTTTATCATTTCATTCAAATTTTATTCAATTAAAGTACTTATTGCAAGATTACTACTGCAATTTCATTATCAGAAATGATAGCAAAGTGCTAAAGATGATATCACAAAACATTGAATTACAATTGAAAAATCAGTGTTGCAGCATTCAACAACTGTAAGTTATAAAATTAATTTCGATTTTATAATTTCTGATTTTGACGATTGTCTTATCAGTGATGCTGCGAGCGTCCGTTGCTGTGCAGCTTAACTATCTTTAAGATATTTCATGCAATCGAGTAAACCGTTCCCAACTTTCTTCTGCTTCTGAAGTCTTATCATTTGTGGACGATGATTATCATCGACTGCATCATCTATGGGTGCACTCATATCGTTCCTCCCATCGCTGTATTCCTCAATATTATCGTAGTAATCATTCGATCGTTTGCTTCTTACCGATCCTGCCGGATTTACCAGCTTAAACTGTTCCGGTAGCGTTAAGAATGGAAGTGGTAGTGATATTTTGTTCGGCAGTTGTAGCTTATTATCAATGTGTGACATTAGCATTTGCATTTCTTTTGTAAAGAAAGTTACAGGTGCTAGCAATTCCGGTTTCAAACTGTCTAATGGTAATGGATGCGGTACCAATGGTGCAACTGTTGCAAATGTTGGAAGGGTAAAAATTAGCGGTGGAAAGGTAAGCAGAGGGATTGGTGTTGATGGTATTGGTGATGGTTGTGCTGACATTGAATTCGTAACCGTTGACGCTGCAACAGTATTTGAATTTGAAAAATGTGAAGGATTTCGCAAAGTTCTTGAGGATGATGGAAATGCTGATAAATTCGGCTTCTTCTCGACTTCCATCTCGTCCGATATCAAATCAAAATCACTGATATTCCGCTCGTTGATTGACCAGGTTTGTGATCCGGTTGTTTGATGCATTCCCGGTTGTATTGGTACTGGTGGCGCATCGGAATCATCGTAGTATGACGGATCATCCTTGATGATGTAATGATGCAACTTTTTAATATCCTCTTCCAGCGGTTCAATGGATGGGATAAACCTAAAATATTCCAAACAATATCCTTGAATTTATTGTCATAAAATAGGAAAAAAAGTAATAACTTCAATAAACACTCTCATTAGCACAATTTGCTAATGTTAATTTATTAATTAATTAAAAGTTCAAAGAGTACCGATTGATCAGTTGAAATGCGTTTGCGAAAAGTTTGCACTGCGTTGGAGAAAGCCCTTGTTCCTGGCATGCTGTCAGCAGTATACTCGAATCACTGCAACATTTATTCAGTATTAAGTGGATAACATTCAAATTAGTTATTTCTCTAATTTCTGATCACTATCGATGATAAGAAATTATAATAAATTCTTATCAGTTCACTATTCATAGATGCATTGACAAATGAAAGCACTCAAATTTAAATTTAAATTTAAATTGCACATATATTATTCAGCAGACACATTATGCATATGAATATGATGATGAATATCAGAGGAGATAGCATGAATATTTCACTTCATAAAATGAATGATTTTAAATTGAGGAAGTCACCTGGCAATCATTTTGCGTAATTTTGCATCAGCTAACATTTGTGCAGCCAAATTTAAATTTGATAACGATTCATCATTTTGAAAGTTTCGAGCGCTGCAGGTGATAAATTTGCATATTTTCAAATTACTTTTGCAAATTGGCATATAATCTAAATCGAAATGCTTTGGTAGACCGAGAATTTCGATATCTCTTTCTCTCATTTGCTCCGATTGTAACTGAAAAACTAGCAATGCTAATCGTCACAAGCCCTTCAGGATTTCAATTTCACATCTTAAAATAAACTTAATAGAAGTAACGATTAAAAATGTTGCACGAAGAAATGAGGACTTTTCCGGATGTCACCAAGTCTGATTGCAACAGTTCTGAGGTACCAATAATTGGTCGAACAAAATTTAGCGCTCCTTGAATTATGTCATTTAACGATGCTAAAAAATGATTTATGCATTTCTTCCTCTCTTCCAAAATAGCAGGCCGATGTTCATAATAATATCACGCCTACGTAATTTGACGTAAGATTCATTGAGTGAACAAAATTAAAATTTGAAAGCTCAAATTTCAAATTTCAATGTTGCAAAAAACACTGAGCTAATCCTACAGATCGTTGTCATCAAATTTTCTTACACTCAAACTTCAAACTGAAATATTCAATCTACGCTTGTCTTTGGTATAAAGTCTATGGTATATGCAACAAACCTTGTCGTTTCTCATCTCTTTTCGTGTCAATGATGTCATTGCCGTACGCAAGGACAGCTAACGCAAACGTTGTAAATAAAGTAAGAAAATCAATGAGTAGCATTTTAACGTCAACCGAAACGACTCATTAATACTACTTTAACTATTTTATTGGATATAGCAATGTGACGCTTCACAGGTTTAGCGAAATTTTCCTAAAATTAAATTTACACTTCCCATTTTGCGCCACACAACAAAAAAACGAAATCCATGTGAATAATCATTGTCGATAGATGAAATTATATTAATTTTAGTGATTAGTGTCAATATAGGAAATTAATGACAATTATAATAAACAATAACAATGATTAAAAATAATAATAATAATAATAATAATAATAATAATAATAATAATAATAATAATAATAATAATAATAATAATAATAATAATAATAATAATAATAATAATAATAATAATAATAATAATAATAATAATAATAATAATAATAATAATAATAATAATAATAATAATAATAATAATAATAATAATAATAATAATAATAATAATAATAATAATAATAATAATAATAATAATAATAATAATAATAATAATAATAATAATAATAATAATAATAATAATAATAATAATAATAATAATAATAATAATAATAATAATAATAATAATAATAATAATAACAATAATAATAATAATAATAATAATAATAATAATAATAATAATAATAATAATAATAATAATAATAATAATAATAATAATAATAATAATAATAATAATAATAATAATAATAATAATAATAATAATAATAATAATAATAATAATAATAATAATAATAATAATAATAATAATAATAATAATAATAATAATAATAATAATAATAATAATAATAATAATAATAATAATAATAATAATAATAATAATAATAATAATAATAATAATAATAATAATAATAATAATAATAATAATAATAATAATAATAATAATAATAATAATAATAATAATAATAATAATAATAATAATAATAATAATAATAATAATAATAATAATAATAATAATAATAATAATAATAATAATAATAATAATAATAATAATAATAATAATAATAATAATAATAATAATAATAATAATAATAATAATAATAATAATAATAATAATAATAATAATAATAATAATAATAATAATAATAATAATAATAATAATAATAATAATAATAATAATAATAATAATAATAATAATAATAATAATAATAATAATAATAATAATAATAATAATAATAATAATAATAATAATAATAATAATAATAATAATAATAATAATAATAATAATAATAATAATAATAATAATAATAATAATAATAATAATAATAATAATAATAATAATAATAATAATAATAATAATAATAATAAAACAATAGTAATTAATAATTAATAAAAATTATTATTAAGAACAATAGACGCTAATAATAATGATGATACTAGTGATAACAATAATAGTAAGTAACTGTACTTACAGTGAATTGTAACGATGGAAGAAAGGTGTTGCGATCGATGACAGCTAATATGTTTGGTGTAACCTAATTTTAATAACTAATTGTAACTGCGGCAAATAATAGGAGTTGGAGTTATTCCTTCTAAAATTGTCAATTTAGAAGGAAAGTACATGGAATCGTTCGAGGTGATAGATAGATGAACACAATCATCGAACGCAGTTCACAATCAAATTAAAAATATTTTATGGCTTCAATTTGAAATTACATTAAAAAGTGCATAGAGGTAAGCCTGGGCATATTAACCGCTTAACAGTTAATTTAATTTTTGAAGTATTATATTAAAATTAGAGCAATTGCAATTTCAAATATTACATTGAAATTACAGCAAACAGTCATTTCGTACAAAATCACTCAGAAAAGATGCAAATGCAAATTTCTTACACTTTTATTTTGAAAATTGAACAATGTGATAAAATCAAAAATTTCGAAAATATTTTATAAAAAAATAGGAAAAGAAATGGCGCAAGAGTGGTCAATCAATAAAGCACACTACCGAGATCAATCATACCGGTGCATTATTCCGTTTTCCGGAATACATGTTTCCGATCAATTTTGCTTTTTCGTTCACCTCAACTGATTGATTTTAACCGTTTGGTGCAGTAGATGTTGGCATTAAAATTTTGCATGAATCACTTTTACTTCATCAATCATCACGCAGTCGATTTTCATCCCCTTTGTTTGATAGGCGAGTGATAAGGTGATAATCGTTATCAGATAGATCTTTTAGAAGTAAGCAATGACTGAAAAGCTTCCTTCCACCCGTCAACTCATCAGCCTATTCCCTAGTTAATTTTCATTCAAAAATAAATGCATCAATGAAAAAGGAAAAAGTTGATAAGGTCGAGTTGAACATTGGATATGTTGATGAGACAGTCAGTCCAATGTCTATTTCGAACCGCAAAGAGAGAGAGAGAGAGAGAGGAAGAATGAGAGAGAGAGAGAGAGAGAGAGAGGGGGGAGAAATAAGAAACAAGTTTTTATGTATACAATCAAGGAGAATTGGATAAAAGAGGTCGCTGTCGTCGTCGTCATGATGTTTGGAAAAATATATTTTATTTGTGACAACACAGTGATAATTGCATTATCGTTTAGATCCTTAATGATTTCAATCTTTTTGCTTCGCTTTTTTTTTAAAAAAAAAATTACAAAAATTAAATCGAAGATCATTTGAATGATTACATTAATTTCCAATATTTTCGACTTTTTCCTATTAATTATGAAAATTCCACTAATCACACACTTATTCATCTATCATTATGCAATTTCACTATTACTTGGTTATTACTTGCTCTGTTATTGCAAGAGAGAGGGAGAGAGAGAGAGAGAGAGAACAATAGAAGATATTAGCAATCCAGGTGATCAGGTAAATTTTTAACTGCTTGTTGAAATCATTTTGACGTAATTGTTGTCTTTCACGTGTCACTTCACATAATTGGATGGAGGACGATGAAAGAAGGAACGTGGAATGAAGCCAACCGAACTGTAACATAGCACAAATACACCGATAAGAAATATGCATGAATGATAAAATATTAAAATATAAATTGATAACACTAACTTGTGCATGTTCTTTTTTTTGCTCCCCTCTCTCCCTCTCTCTCTCTCTCTCCCTCTCTCTTTGTATCTTTTCATAAAGAGATTATCGATTTATCAGTACAGTTATTTATTGACCGTAAAGTTGAATTTCATCGAATTTCAAACTTTTTAATAATGCCATATTAAGCAAATGTTTAAAAGTTATTTGAAAAACAAAATAGCATATTCGTTTAATTTATCTACTTTAAAAACGAATGATATTTATCGCTATTATACTCCCTGCATTTCTGCGTAAATGGTCCGGAAACCGGATAAACTGTCCCAACGAAAGTTTTGCCTCGTTGTTTGAAGTTAAAACTGGTAATGAAGAATGGACATCCGTCTATTTCAACCTGAAAATGATGCAAAATTCCGGCTTATTTTCATCAAATAATAGCACAAGCAAATGTTCAAAATCACTCTTTTTTCAAATGTTGAAATTTTTTTTCTGTTGAAAATCATTCTTTGAATATTTGAAAGTACTAGTTTTATTTGAAAGTACTAGTCGCAAAAAAGTAGGCTTACTTTGCACTTGTTACGTGATTGACGTGTGATGAAGCACAATGTGTAAAGTGCCAAATCAAATTCCGGACTTGTGCCTATGAAAAATGATGCATAACGCTTCAGGTGATTACGCCAGCTAAATTTTACTGCAGCCATAAAATCCTGGAAAAAAAATTTCGCTTTTCAACAACTTTTCGAATGTTTGATTGCTAACCGAAATATTTAATATTTAAATTTTGAATTTCAATGTAAAAAAAAAGCTTTTCTAATTAAGGAATAGTGAAATTTGTAAATAAATAACAGTATGCTTTAAGCTAATTTCAAGTGTAACAGTTGAATGAGAAACGTTCAACCGAAATATTTTATATTTAAATTTGAATTTCTATGTAAAAAAAAAAGTTTTTCTAATTAATGAATAGTAAAATTTGTAAATAAATAACAGTATGCTTTAAGCTAATTTCAACAAATATAACTAATCCAACTTTACAGGTCTTTTACGCCTAACTCGTTTACTACAAATAAATTTGAAAAATAAATCGAAATAAATGAACAACAGGAACTGACAAATCGTTTAGCAGTGTAGCCACGATAATCGAACTGTTGTGAAGCGTTTTGTTCCAGCAGATAAAATCGAAGCCACGAATGCATCCCACTTACGTCACCATTTTTGTACTGAATTTTACTTACCACAAACAGACTATCTATCGATTCACTTCATTAACGGTCCAATTTAAAGTAGAATTTCTTGTTCAACAATTTAAACTTATACCTTATGATTGCTTCTAAAATTATATTATCATCGAAAGTGAAACCAACTTATCATCATAATACTTGGGAATTGGTGGTAAGTGAAAATTGTAGTAATAAGGAATTTCCAAAATTCTCACGTGTGTCAAACAGGTTAAATTTTAATTTAAAATTAATAGGTTGATAATGGACATACCTCGCCCATGAAAACATGCTCAAATCCGCTGGTATCAATGAAATGCAAGTTTCGTGAATATCCCTCAAACCATAATTGTTTAATCGAAGCACGGAAGGTTCCAAAGTTTGCTGCATATGGATGACCTTGAAATAAACTTTTTGCAATTTATCATTTTTCATATTAGAAACATTTACTTGTAGTTTAAAAGAAAAATTTAACAAAACTAAATTTTTTTTCTGAATTCAAAGAATACAAATTGTAAAATTTGAAATTTCGACGAATAATTTCATCTGAGAGGAAGTGGACAAATTGCAAAATTTGAAATTTCGACGAATAATTTCATCTGAGAGGAAGTGGACAAATTGCAAAATTTGAAATTTCGACGAATAATTTCATCTGAGAGGAAGTGGCAATAAGAACAGGTAATGTTTTACTAAACATAAGAATATTTTTCAAATGTTTTTTTTTACCTTTAGTTTTTAGAAATTGAAAAAAATTTTGCCATATTGTGGTGTTGAGGATTGCATCGAGGAAATCATCAATAGCTTTTTGTTTCTGAAAATATTTTATTGAATGATTTAATTAGTATGGCTCAATTTTATTACTCCTTACACATTTTACCTTCAAATTCTAAATGCATAATTTGAAATTTTTATAAAATATCTACTTTTCTCATTCTCCCTCTTCTTTTTCTAATTATCATTTTTATTAACAATGAAATTTTGAGAAATGCAAAATTAGTACTTCCGGCGTATTGCTCTCTTCAATGCCAACATCCGGAATGAATTTGTTACTGAGTGCTCGCCATTTTTTGTACGTATTCTTTTCCAGTAAGGCAGCATCCACACGTTTAAAAAACCTTAAAATTAATTGTTAGCAAAGGTTCAGTTAATAAATTACGGGCGTTCCTTCAGTCACACTAATTTTAGTCATCAAAAATGCTTTCGTAAATAACTAAAATTTATAAGTGTTCATCAAAGTGATCGCAAAAATTGAATTAAAATTTGATCGACGTGTCTTATTCATGAGCTTATCATTGAAAAGTTTTATCATTAATCACAGGATAGTAGCACAACGTAGGCAGTAGTAGGTCATTACTGAAATGTAAATGAACATGGAATAGCAATAAAGAAATATGCACAGTGTCATACCGTATTTTTCACATCATATATATGAAATATGCATATTATATGACTAATAATTCAATTGGTCGATTAATTAAAATTTACACTTAGCGTGGTTGAAATAAAGAAGTGCTTTTTTTTTGCAGCATTTCCTCATTTCATTGAAAGTTTTACCCAAAGTTTCACCTTCGTTGAGCTCTATCAATGGGATCATTGCCTGTTGTATGCCTCTGATAATCCAAAATTATTTGTCCATCATTAGCTTTGTTGACGTCATGTAGTCGAAATTGATTCACCAAATTTACAATTTCACTATCGCTCACCAAATGTTCTAATTTTTTTGAAAAGTAAAAAAAAAAAAAGCAATTTCAGCTAATCATATAATTTTGAATATTCATGAAAAAATTTGAGGAACAACAAGTTGGTAATTAATTATTTGCTTTAATACCTGAAAATTCCATCGAGCCATCAATGCCATCTAATAAAATTGCAATTACACATAGATGAAGTAATCGATACAATGCGGTAAAATTCATCATCCTATAAAATGATGCTTAAAATATATCAATCAATAAATACATGACACGTATTTCACGTCAAATACCTATCATTTTTCCTATATCAGTCAATAGAAGAACGTACTACACGTTATCATTCCACACTCGTCGTCATCTATCAAATTAGCCTAGCCGTTTGTTGACATGAAAATTTTGATAACATTTAGCATTCAACTATAATTACAATATTTATTGCTTCTCTACAAGCACTGAGATGTATCGGTCCTGTATTACCACATCCTGTAGAAAGGGATGTTATTGCAAAGCAAAGTTAAATTTCAATCATCAATTGATCATTTCTAGATGTCTAAGCGATTTCAATTTCTGCTATCATTCCGTTTACAGCTGATAGACGTCTAAGCGATAGCTACCTGGAAACTCCATGGTAATATCAATTAAGTAAGTGAATTTTAAAAATATCAGTTATTCAAATTGGTAAATGATTAATTGCAGTGATCGATTAACACTTCAAAAAATTTTACCGACAAATTTTTGCAGTGATTCATTTCACTCATTTGACGAATATTACAAAATTAATTAATTAATGAGAATAATATTTATTGCTTAATTGCAACGATTGTGATCATCGTTTTGCTGTCGTACCGCTTGCGAATGGTCAATAACCAATTTTTAGTTTTAATGAAAATTACAGCTTCAAATATTAATGTCAGCATTTTGCTTTATTTTATTTTCAATTAAATCATAGTAATATTCAAGCTAAATGCTTTCAGCTAATATTAATTAGAGGGAGGGGAAATGAAATGAACAGTACAGCTTCTTTTTTATTCACAGTTTAATTTAGTTTAATTTATACCACTGCTTATGCAATAATTATTTGTTATATGAGTGAGTGAGGAAATTGAAATATCTTACGAATGAATATAACACAGCAAAAATTTTGCAATATTAGCAATGTTTTAATTTCGAAAATTTGTAATTGAAATGAACAAGTAATTAAATTAATTATATATGGCAGGAAATGAAAGATAGAAGTAATTGCATATGAAATGGAATTTTGTCAAATATTCGTTAAAATTATGCTTCTTGGCAAAACAAACAGGATAAATTACGTATGGGATAGGTGTGAAGGATTGATTAGAAATCGATAATGACGGTCATTCCGACTGACCAGAACACACTTCGGCTAATCGATCAGGCTAGAAAGGCTAACAAAATAGAAAGCAAAAAACAGTAGGGGAAATGTGGAAATTGGAAGAGCGCAAAAGTTGAAATAACAGTGCTAACTTAACTAGCTGGTACCATCGAAATTTCATTTGCTAAATTGCAATGAATAGGACAGAGAAGCAGCTTGACGAATGCAAAGTGACTTGATAAGCAACTACGTGACATCACTGACGTAAACAGTTAGTGTATCATCCGATCGGTGTTAGCGACGCTAAAGTGAGATGATATCAAGTAACACACAGTATCACTAATTCTGCTCCGCTCTTTTGCCTCTCATTTTGCTAATTGAATTTCGTCGATTCACCTTCTCTCTCTTCCGTCAAACTCCAATTCACCTGTAACTTTTCCTTGCTCTCTCGTTTCTCCTCCTCTCCTCCCACGCAAACATCCTCTCCCATTCGTCACTCGATCAAAGTAGGATTTTGACGTGGTGGAAGCAGGTGACTCGCACAAGTCATTTGATTGTATTTTTGATCGTAAAGTTATCTGAAACGATCATCACATGATAAATCATATGATCTGTTTTTTCTGTCTTTCTCTCTCTCTCTCTCTCTCTCTCTCTCTCTCTCTTGTATCATTATCGACGATTGACAAAAAAAAAAAGCAATGGCATTATTTAAAAGTGAACAGGGAGAGATGAAGGCCACAAACTTGTCCACCAATCCAGGCCATATAATTTGAATCTGCGACATTATCGTCACTTCGTCCTCTCATATTTTTCATTTCCATTTCTGCTTGCTTATTGCTAATCGATCTGTCGGAGCGAATCTACAAAAAATTTTTTTCCTAAATTATCTTATCCTTTTTTTAATTAAAATATCGTTTTTTTGACCATTTTTTTTAAAGTAAATTACAAGCACTAAACTGCTAACATTTCGTTATTGTTAAAGTTTCAATAGTCAAAAAACTTTTTTGATTCAAATACTTAAAATTTGCAAAAACGAAATGAAATGATGTAACCTGTATTTTAGCAATGAAATTCTCTCATTATGCTTACTTAATTGCTTCGTCAATCTCTCCCTCTTTTTTTTTTTTAAAAAAAAAAAGAAAACACTAACACTATGAGCTTTCTTAGCTTTTGCTGCAACAGTTTCACGTGGATCGTGGAATTTTGGAATAGCCGCTCGACTGGCATTTAATTCTTCCTGACTGAGCTGTCGACCACCTCTCACATTTGTTATAGCATCACGATGCTTTCCTAAAGCATTTCAAATTTTCCGTTGAAAATTGAAAATTTGAAATCAACGACTATTTCATATTGAATACACTAAATTGTATCAAATGAGGAGGCAAGTTAATGTTAATTAGCATTTTGTAATGAATAAATTGATTTTCTTAAATGTAACATTTCCCTTCACCTCATCGCCGAATCCGTTAGCTTTTAGAACTCACCAAATAATTGACCGTTTTTAGCGTTCGGATTTGCTTGTGACCAAATTTTCAGAATACATTCGCTTGACTGGTCACCAACAAGTTTACTGATATCTTTTTTCCTTTCACCTTCCTAAAATAAATCATCCTTTTCACAAATTCTTTACAAATTCATGAATTAATTGCAATTTTGTGCAAAATTTAATCGCTTAAATATAATTCGAAATCATGCATTCATTTGTTCTAAATGACATTTTTTCAATTACCACCCTAAATTATTGTGAACCAATAATTGCACATTGGATCAGATCAGATCGCTAGGATTTGATCTAATCCAATACACTCACTTGTGAGCCAATAATTGCACATTGGATCAGATCAGATCGCTAGGATTTGATCTAATCCAATACACTCACTTGTGAACCAATAATTGCACATTGGATCAGATCAGATCGCTAGGATTTGATCTAATCCAATACACTCACCTAAAGCATGCTGCTTCTCGAATGGACGTTTTTTTTTTCTAGCTTCCTAATTAATTACGCACTCATCAATACTTTATCAATCACTGCACCGCGTTATCGACCTAATTGTTATGTGCTAACTGTCATGTCTAATGATGATGTTCAACTTGAAAAAAAAAAGAGATATCGTATGAAATGAAACTTCACTAATCAATTGCATCACAAGTCTTTCATACTTTTAAATTTTAATGTGTTGAATTAAGCGGACGAACGTTTCTTTCTTACAGACGAAAGTGCAGAAAAAAAAAAGTGAAAGATATTTGAAGAATTTTGGCACTCTTCGTTAAAAGAATCGTAAGAGATGAAACTTAAATGAAATATTAGTAGCGTCAGATCGGAGCATTGCTTCTTTCTTACCTTATCCTGTACTTTAATGACGTGTTCTCGAATTCCGCCAAATGGCGTAAGACCTGCCTGGGATGCAAGTTCTTTGTCGTGTAGTTGAGGACAGCTCATCCATGGTACCACACCATCATTACTTTCGCTTAATTGCTTACTGCACTTGATCGGTGTTACTGAAAGAAAGAGCAAACGTTGCATTCCATATCAAACATCCAAAGCTCTTTTGTGGAAAATTGCTAGTAAATTAGTTTAGGTAATTTTAAGAAATAAAATTATTCATTAAATTATCAATTTTTCCACAAAAAAAAAATTATAAATCCTTTTTTTTCAATAAAAGGCTTATATTTCATAAAATTTTTTGTGAGCAATTTTGCAGACATTTTTAATACAGAAAATCAACAATGATTCATATGGCATTTTCAACCGATTTTCCGCGATTTCCCACTTAAAATGATTTATTGTAAAATGGTTATGGCATTTCATAATTGCTCATTTCCGGATGGTTAGGGTGAATTTTTACTTTAAAAATTTAATAATTTAAAGTTTAGAGCATATGATAAGCACATTTAATTCATTGCACTGCACAATTGCAATATCGAACTGTGAATATGAAAGAGGAAATAAATTTAAATCGATTTAATGTGAAAAAAATTTTTAAAGTATGTATTTTAGCAAGCTAGAAGAATGCAATTTGAAATAAATTACTCAAAGTCATTCAGTGGTAGAGCATGAAATGGAGCAGTTCAAGTGGAAATGAGATTTTTGAAAAAAGAAAAAGGAAAGAAAATGATTGTGAAATTTTTGTGCAGCAGAAAAATTCACTTTCATTTTACTCCAAAGATCACGCACGACACATATAGTTAGTTAGCTAAGTGATTATTTCAATTTTAATTATTTCAATTATTTCAATCATACAATTAAGTTTCCACCCAGCAAAACACATTTCTCAATTTGGCTAAACACCAAAACAATTGTTGAGTGCAAGAGAAAAAGTGATTAGCTGATAATCTTAATGGTATGAAATGTCATATGAAATCCAACTGAAACTTACCGGCATTTCGTATCGTGCCAAAACCGCCGGTACCCTTTTGGCTGGCATATTTGTTAGAGCCAGATTCCCATGGAATTACGCAAGGAAGGATAATTTTGCGGCGATGTTTGATTTCGTATTGCTTCGCATACTCCTGCAGCTCTTTGCATCCATTGAAGTAAAGGGCGCAAAATGTACAGTGCATGAAATTGTAAGGTAAGCGATGCTGACCGTGAAAGTTCATCAGATGACAGTATCGCTGTTGATTGTTGTTGAAGTTCGGATGATGATAGTGTGAGAATTTTATCACTAGCTTATCACGACAACGACAGTCACTCGAAGTGCTCATAGTTTACAGCTGATAATTTCGTAAATGATTTTCAAAATCATTCACTACTTTTCCTACACCACAAATTACTCAATTATCCACTTTTCAAAATGCTTTTTTTTTCCACAAACACTGCTGATGTCATAGAATACTGCAACAAACAACTGACCGAATTCCATTCAATTAGCCTATTGCTAAATTTACTAGTTGAAAATTTTTAAGAGGAAATGTTGCTAAATGATATTTGATGTAAATGTGAAATTGTTTAAGTCTAGGAAAGATGAAGTGAAATTGTTTAAAAATTGATAAGTTCAATGGGAATGAAAGATCGTAGAGTAAAATGTAACGAAAATAAAAGAGACATTCTACGGATGCAAATGTGTTGTTATTGACAAAGGGGATTGATAGTTCAGTTAGTTTGTAATTTAAATGATTACACTTTTCAAAACATTTGCTACGTCTTTTTTCTCCACTGTGAAAAAGTATGACCTCACCATTTCAACAACACTTTTCTCCTCCTCCCCCTCCCCCTCCTCATCCTGCTGAGAGTTATGAGAGCAATGCTTTCTCACCTTTTTTCCGATTCAACTTATCACTTTTAACATTTCATCTCCAACTGCACGTGTGTGTGTGTGTGTGTGTGTGTGTGTGTGTGTGTGTGTGTGTGTGTGTGTGTGGATGTGCAGAAGTACATTGTACAGCAATTTTCCATTTTTTTGAGTGAAAACATAAAAACAGTAATTTCCACAAACTCATTGAACATATTGAAATACTTCCTCGTAAACGTTAAATTAGTTTTTAGTAGAAAATCTTGAGTGTCATAATTTGTTTGAATGAAATAACTGGTATGAAAATTTAAACGATACGATTTGCAGTTAGCAGCGATAGAAGTGATTCAATGAGTGCCATAAAATTAGTGCAAACAAAATTTTCGAAACTTTTATCTTCTAAATCTTACATTTTTCATGCACTAACCGATATGTGAGATTAACTTACAAATAGAACTTATATAGGTCAAGACAGAAAAAACGGCTAGGAAACGTGTGCGCATATTAGCACCGATCGCAACATGCATTGTCAATTATGTTTACGGATCAAATTCAGATCAGGTCAGGTCAGATCAGATCAGAAACATTTAACATTAACTAGATCATCAACTTATTATTCACAGTCACAGCTCTTTTACTCACATGTTTTACCTAATTTATCGCTTTCAATAAGTGCTCAATTAAACTCACCGTTCTTTTGTCCATTCGATAATTGTATTCGCCTTGTGTAAGTAATGAATGCGAAAGTTATTCGTTTGAATAAATTATTCGAAATTTGACTGAAACGTTGCTGATTGCTTTAAATCAAAAAAGCAAATGTTCGTGGAAGCTGCCATGCTAGCTTCATCGTTGTTATCGCACACATAAAAGTTTTCCAATTCTCTAATGATAAGGTTCACGTCGGACGAGTGTCCTCAAGTCATCTTCATACCTAAATAACACAAATATGCGTATGCAGCAAGTAAACTTTTCTAAAATCAAAATTCAATTTACTCTCTGAAAATGATAATGGCATTTTCATTTGCAACAAAAAAAAAAAAGAAAACAAATTTTCAACGAATAAAGGGGAAAAAAATGGGAAAATATGCAATGATAATTCATTTCCTCGTTTGACGCCAACTGAAAAAATAATGAAATGGTATTGGTAGGTTTTGAAATTAAATTTAACTTTTACAAATTTTGCATTCGTGTACAGTTAGGCTTTTGAAGAGTGAAGTGAGAAAAGCGAAACGTCAGAGAAATATAAATAATTCCTAGGTGAGAGAAGTGATACTTATAACATTGGTTAATCGTTTTTGATTAATAAGTGAAAGATGGTGAAACACGTATTCTTCATACAATTTAAGTATTATGAACTGTCTTTGAAATTTTACTATAAGTGAACCCATTTATTAGTAGCAGTCTTCTCGATGGTTCAAAAAGACTAAAATAAATTCCAGTAAAAATGAGTGATAAAAAGCAAAAACAGAATAATCTCAAATATAAGTTTTAAAATCAAATTAAAATAAATGACTGTGAAATAACTGATTTCTGTGACAGTAATATGAATGAGCAATTTCTGTGGTCGAGCAATGTAAATGAATAAAATTCAGAAGAATGATCATTTAATTAAATATAGAAATCTTTTTTTCTCTCTCCCTCTCTTCGAATCTTTCAAATCAACATTTACAAGAACATCTATTATCAGAAAATTTTATATACTATTTAGAAATCAAAAAAAAAACGAAAATATTTTTCTAAAAAATTAAATTTACATTAAATGCACAAAATTATTAAAATGGTAAGGTTGAAATAAAATGAAATTTGAAGAGGGTAAGGTTGCGAATGAGAAGAATGTGATGGGATTATTGTTTATGCAAATTAGCAGCAGGCTAATATCAATGAAATAAAGCAAATCAAATAAATGCGACAACGAAATTTCATCCAAATACCATTTAATCGCAGAGCAAAGAGTAAAATTTCAAAAAATTATATCTGCAATGGAACATTAGCATTCAATCGCTTGGTCAATCATTTCACAATCAGCCAAAGCGGTCGTAAATCACAACCAATAACAATGAAAGGCTTTTTGCGCCACGCACACAAAGCGCCACCATTCGTTGACCCCTTCCGCATATTCCATTAGCTAATTTCGTGTAAGCAAATTGAAATTGACAATACAATTGCATCTCCAAATCGATCGAAACATATTTCATCCTCCTCACTGAATACATTAAGCATTGCAGTGATTGGTAAGTGAACAAGTGCTGCAGCAGTTGCATGATGGAAATTTGTTAAATTTTTAAATTTTAAGTGTTTTGAAATGAAAGACTCGGAAAGCCTGATTACACTAAAAGTTAGCTTTTCATTGCTATTTACAATTTTATATATTTGTGGGTTTTTTTTTTGCACATTAAAAAGCAAAAATTGATTAGTCCAGTCCGACAATATTATAAAGGATAAATGGAGCGAAATTCACTTGACATAATGAAATTTACCAGTCGTGAAATATTTCTGAAATGAAATAAAATGAAATTTGAATTTAACAGAAAAAAAAGGCATGGAAGCGCCGTAGCAAAAGACACAGGATAAATGGCCACTTAACAGAGACGAGAGATGTTTTCCACTTTGAAATCGATAAATTATGAGAATGTAATGAAATGTGAACGAATGCACGTTTACAGGCCTGTTTAGCAACCTGAAATTTGTTTGTTCATAAATTTGCTAATTTCACTAGCACTACCTATCCATCCTAATCAAATAGCAACAGCAATTTTCCAGTTTGGTTAACTTAACAAATGTTAGGAAATTAATTTCCTGTTAAAAGATGAATGCGCAAACAGTTCGCTTATTTGACAAATAATTAATTTAAAGAAAAAAAACCAACAGCAAAATAAATATAAATTAAAATTTGACAAACGAGTGGAAAGCAGTTGCATGTGTAAATGATTAATCTCTTAAAATGACTTATTTAGAACCGATAATGCAAGCTAATAGCTGATAAAACTTAGCACTGGTGAAAGCTGAAAAATTTTAGAGCTAATAAAAATGATAATTTAACAAAGTTATTGTTTCAAATCAATCTTTCAATAGTGTTCTCTAACTACTTTGCAACTTCAATTTCACGATCATCTCATTGTGCAAGGAGGAAGTGAAACGAATCGCCTGAAACTTAAAAATAGCCTAATTGAAATGATACAGTTAGTTGGCCATTTTGCAATGCATAACCTACATGTAATAGAAATGAAAATAATCGTAAATGAATTAGATCAATAATGAGTTAAAATGAATTGTTTCTGATCTGATGAAAATTGGAGCAATATTTGGAAGAACTGTTTGAAGTGATTTTTCCATCCGATATTGCTGGAAATCTGCGGAGAGGGATTGCCAACATGTTGTTCGGTTGATGATGATACAGAAGAGGGATGAGCGAGTGGAAGAGTTAGTTCAATTTCATCGAACAATTGAAACTGGTTTTTCCAGCGAGATAACGATGAGTTCTGAATTGAATGAAAAAGATGAACGGAGATGGTGGAGGAGGACTGTGGAGAAATGGCGAGCTGCAAAATGAAATTGTCAACACTGTTCATTCCATCTATGGTAACGGTGGTGCACCACCGTTCACTTCCAGAATGCTTCGTCACTTTCAAATTGTTGAATTGCGATGACGAGATGCGTTAACGTTTTGATGTATTGATGTGAACGTGGAAAAAATAAAAATATTATTGAATAATAATTACCTCTGTTCTTTCTTTTCTTTTTTCTTTCCGCTAATCAATAAATAATTCATTACATTCAATTGCTTACATTAACTGATAGCTATTGATGGCAATAATCATTTAATAATTATTATTAAATAAATGTATTACGATGAATAGCCTCGCTAATGCTCACTATCATGATTATCATTGCTACATCACTTACTATCACTATGCACTTACTCTAATTTTATCATATCAATCTTGCACATATACTTTCGAAGAGGGAAAAAGGAAGTGAAAAAAATGTTGAAGTGAATTTTCAAGGAAGCCACACTACCATTTGCTAATGGTTTTTTGTTCACTTAAAAGTAAAAAAATAAAATAAAAAAAAAAGAAGACAGAATTGAAGTGTTTCCACACTGAAATCAGAGGAAGCAATGACAGCAATGTCAACTAATACAAACATACGAAATAGCAAAAAGTTGAATTTACATTCGTTGATTGTCCGATGAGATTTCATTGAATGAACTGATTTGCAAAGCATTTTGAAGCATTCATAAATAATGCAATTATCGATTGAAAATTTAAATTAATTTTCTATAAATTTTAAACAAACATTCAACGATTGCAACATCTGTCTGTCAATCTGTCTTTCTCAATTGCATTTCCGTTCAATTCTTTTTACTTGCTATTTTCTTGTCAAAATGAAATTCGCAGCAATTCTGTTTGCCGCAATTCCGCAACTGAAATGCTCGTGCGTTGTCTGGAAGCGTTAGGATTGATTTTACGGCCTTAAAATTCCAAACGCTTCATCACTCATTATCCCCCACGCTTCCAGCATTATTAAGCTGTAAAAGAGAGTTCATACCGCGCAAGTGTTCCCTGACCTCGGCTTTGAGTAAAAATGACGTGATTGCAGGAGAAGAGGTCGACGGAGGTTGGTACTCTCTGGGAGATTAGGATGTGGTACCGTAATTTGGTTGCTTGTACACTTATGAGACATTCATCGTCCGCAGTGATAAATAAGGGAGCATAAGTAAGCTGGCAGTGTGTCTGGGGCTCATGGATAGAAGACATTAGCTGATGCCTCGAAATTGATTGTATTCTTTTCAGTTTCCGAATTAAGTATTATTCGTGGTTCACGTACTACTAACTTTCACTTCAGATAATGGTGCGATGGAAGTTTCATACAGTTTGTTCGAGAATTTTGCAGGAAATATCTCGTTCACACCCAAGGTAATCTTCCATGATTTATGTTTTAGGTAAGGATCAGTGAATAAGTGAAGTAAATGTAATTCCATCATTGTTAATTGTCGTAATGGTCATTGTTACAATTAGATAAGATCATTGGAGAATTGTGCTGAAGGATAAAGGTTTAAGTTTGATTGTTGTATGAGTCATTCATCGGAATAAATCACCCTCAAACTTAAACATTTTTCCAATGCTAAGTCTACAACTGCTATGAATCATTTCAGGCATTTCTCTTCGAAAGGAAAGCAAGGATCACCAACTTCTCATTATGCTACTGCTTCTCCACTTTTGGAAAAGTCAAACGTATGTTTTCCTTATTTGCTGTAAAACGTGGCGAATTAATCATTTCATTGAATCTTCGTATGAAATGAGAAACAGTAAGCTAGAAGTGTGACGATGTAACGTTTTCGTTTTTAGAATTTTGTTGATGTCAATGATGTGTCATTACGGGAAACAGTACCGGGACTTTCAGAAGCAAGATATTTGAAACAAACTGATGTCAAGCCTTTCGATACAAAATTAACAGTACTAGAAAATGGGCTTAAAGTAGCCACTGAACCACATTATGGAATGCACTGCACTGTTGGAGGTTGGTTCAGCTTTTTTAAGAGAGTGTAACCTCATTGATTCAAAAGAAATGAACGTTGACCATAACATATTATTTGGTAGTTATATTTCTCTTTCCAAGAAACTGGCGTATTATGCTCTAGGTTGAGCTGTTTCCTGAGGTGTTAGATTTCAAAAATTTTTGATATTGCCTTCTAATTAATGCTTATTAGTATCTCATTCCGAATTTTCAAGAATGATTTGCAGTTGCCATAGATGCCGGTTCTCGTTATGAAGTTGGCTATCCCTTCGGCACTTCTCATTTCATCGAAAAACTTGCTTTTACGGTATTTACTCCTATTTGTTTTTCAATTGCCATAAAATTTCGTTGTTGTCTTTTGCTTCTTTCCTCTAAGTTTTTATTAAAAACTGCAATCACTTTGTAAATAGTTAATTAGAGTGCGAATATCTATCTGTGATAAATAGATTCAGCAGTGCTCTATATATGAACATTAATTGTCATATGTTTCAAATAAATGGCAGATTTGAATCTTATTGTAGGGTACACCATCGTTTCCAACTAAGGAAGACTTGTTCCGTTTATTGGAGCAGCGTGGTGCTTTAATTGATTGCCAATCAACGAAAGATACATTTATTTATGCGTCCTCATGTCAAGTCGATGGATTCCCTGATATAATAAGGTTGATTGCTGATTCTGTGCAAAGGCCGATCATTAAATCAAGCGATGTAAGATGTTGGTATTAAATATGAGCTATTGAAGCGAAAATTTTTTATAACTCGTGTGTTGCAAACAATTTTCCTATTCTGCTACGTAGAATCAGAATAAAATGGTAAAAATTTTACAGATAGAAGATGCTCGATTGATTATCGATTTCGAAAATAAAGATATGAATTCAAAACCGGAATGCGAGCCTTTACTCACCGATTGGATACATGCTGTAGTTTTTTATATTTCGATAAATTAATAGTATCAGACGAATTTTCATGAATTGAGTTAAAATGAGTTGAATTGAATTAGTCTGAGTCAGTTGAGGTTGAGTTTTAGTACTATAAGATTTGAAATATTTTTTCCTTTTGCAGGCTGCTTACAAAAATAATACTTTGGGCTTCACCAAATACTGCCCGGAGGAAAGTGTAATGAACATAAATCAAGAGCATATTTATACATTCATGAAACAGTACTACAAACTAAGTCGCATAGTGGTTGCTGGTAAATATTTCAATTTTTTAGGCGCACTGTGTTTTGTCATTGTCAAGTGTTTTTGTATTAAGAATTGTATAGTATTTTATTATAATTAGATATCTTATAAACTAATTATTATAACGCAAATATTTATTTGCAGATCTTTCCAGAAGTTTTCGTTTTCCTACACGATAAAACTTAAAAGTATTTTTCCGTGCAGTTGTTTCAAAATTTTCACATGTACTACAGCTGCCAAATATTCGTAATGATTTAATGAATACAACTTCCACCATCATATCGAAAACGCATATTTTTAAATTTTTCAGGTGTTGGTGTTGATCATGATGCTTTAGTTTCTTTATCACAAGAGCTTTTTGATGATTCGAAAACCGCTTGGGCGGAAGACCCTTCACTACTTCTCGAAAAAAAGCCTCCAGTAGATGATTCACTCGCACAATATACGGGTGGAGAAAAACTTGTAAGCATATTCTAAATGTATACTAACTATAGTCCGAAGATTCCAATAATGTTTAATGGTACTAAATTAAGGCGAGAAGTTTATTACATTTCAGGTTGCGAAAGATCTGAGCTCTATGGCTCTTGGTCCAACCCCGTATCCTAACCTTGCTCACTTTGTTCTTGGTTTTGAAAGTTGTGGATATCTTGATGACGATTTCGTACCTTTCTGCGTTTTGCAATCACTAATGGGAGGAGGAGGTAGTTTCAGCGCTGGTGGACCAGGTAAAGGGATGTATACGAGGTTATACGTTGACGTCTTAAACAAGTAAGGTTTACTTCACGGTGTTTATATGTTCTCTGCTAAACACCTTTGTACTTTTCTTGGAGATATTGCCAGATATAATTGCCAATATTGATGAATTTCAGGTACCACTGGATGTATAATGCAACGGCTTATAACCACGCTTACAAGGAATCAGGGATTTTCCACATTCAAGCAGCTAGCGATCCATCACGGGTTCAGTTTCCTACCACAGTTTTCTGATTTTTATTTCTTGATGTGCGCATTGTTTATTCTTTCAAATCAATTTTTAGATTGATGAAACAGCCAGAGTGATACTGGAGCAATTTTTGCGGCTGCCTGAAGGAGCAGAAAAGGAGGAATTATCTCGAGCTAAGACTCAGTTGAAGAGTCAGCTGATGATGAACTTAGAAGTACGACCTGTTATGTTTGAAGATTTAGCTCGGCAAGTTTTGGGGCATGGTTTCCGGCGAAAACCAAGTGAATATGTTGAAAGAATCGGTAACTACCATTTCTATTTTCTGATGCTAAAAATTCGTTTCGTTGCGGATTACATTCATTAGTATAATTTAACTTCAATTAGCCGAAAACTGCTAATGAAAAACTGTAGTTCGTGTTATATTGTATGCATATTAACATACGCTTAATAAGAGTAATTAATCAGATCGCATAACAAACAATGATATCAAGAGGATAGCAGAACGTATGCTGTCGAAACGTCCTTCCGTTGTTGGTTATGGTGATGTTAAACGTATTCCACGTTACGAATTGATTGACAAATGTGTGGCAAAGAGACAGCTTGGAGACCTCAAATCGAAGGGATTTTTTCGCTTTTAAAATAATGCGTTGCTGAGGCACATTCAGATTACATTAGTTTGGGCTACATGAGGTTTTAATTCGTTTTGTTAAAATTTTGCTTCTTTGTCCACATTGGGAAGTTCATTTATAATTTATTTATATGTAAGACTTCCTTCTGCAGATCTAAACATATGATTAGTGACTCCGATATCTAATTTTATATGATTTGCGTTACATCAAGACTGCTACTTATGCTATTTATTGCTTAACAATTAGCAGCACATTTCACTTTTTATGCCAATGTATTATCGAAGTCGATGTCATTTTTTAACATGGAATAATAATACTTAACAAGCTCTGATAAAAGTGGACGTACGTATCAAAGTGGCATGATATTTAAATATTCGCAAAACAGCATTGAAGTTGAATTCTAAATGCTCTCGGAAAGTTGAAGTAGAATAATAGTATCGAAATTATGATATATTCATCTGCTACTTCGCATGGAGAGTGTATTGTAGAATCATTGTATCTTTTATATTTCCGTTGCCAATTAATAATTTCTCTGTGAACATGTGTATACACGTTGGAAAGGTCTGTATTTGATAAGGACGTAATCAAACATGAAAATGTGACAAACTGCTCCTAATGAAAAATCAACAGGTGATGATGTGGAAGCTAAGGAAGTTCTAATGACTCACAGGAATTCTTGGTTGATCATACGTTGGTACTTATTCCGCTTGGTACGAATGGCGGAGAAACGCTCATAACTTCATTGCATACTACCAGAGAATGAAGCGCAAATAGTAAGGCGCCTAAAACCATTTCAATTCAACCCGTCGTAATACAGGGAATTTGCATTTCGGAGCTCGCTCAGTCGTTCCATTTTCCTCACGCGCGCAATTTAAATCCTGGAATTTAGTGCTGCGTGAAGTTGGATATTTGTGAACAAGTTAAATTACTGCATTGGATTATTTAGGTCGTGCAATTTGTATTTATAAGACTAAGCCATTTAAATGACTACAAACTACAATTTACGTGTGATGCAGTTTACCTGAGGAGAGGTAATCGAGTGACTAATTTCTTGTGCATGAAAACAAGATCTTCCGAGACTCCCTGGTATTCCTGCACGAGGCTGCCTAAATTTCAAAATTTCACGTCCTGCATGACGTGCCGTGTGCAGTGGAGTAGAAACGTCGGTGCAAAAGTAAAGGATTCGGTGTTTCGCACGTCATGTTTTCTATAACGTCCGAGGAAAGGCTCTTATTCTGTGCTATTTTAGAATTAATGTTCCATAAGCTTCTCTTGCGGTGGATTTGTGGTTTGTGAATATAAAGTATCTCAAAAGGTTGGTATCGAAGTAGCATCGATCAATTCCGATCAGCAACAGTTTACGTCTGCGACACAGTGGCCACCGTAAGTGAACGACTCCACTTTGCGACAGCTTAAGAGCTATTTGACCACTGGGCTTCCTGTTAAAGCCTTCCGAGCTTCCGAAAGACATTTCCGGTCCGAACGAATTTTCATTCCTTTGGAATGTTGGTCATTTTATGCATATATCGGTGCAGATATATGCATGAAATGACCAACACCTAGTGAACAGCGTACTTCTGCCAGTGATGTTGCCAGCATTGCAAGGTTAACAGTGGGATTGATTTAATGTGCTGAATTTTCAGTCAGTCAGACTCTTCCGACTTCTCATTTCATTTTTCAAGCATTCCATGCATACTGGCTTCCAGGCCGTTTTGAGCGATGAAGGATGCTAAGAAGGAGGGAGAGAAGAAGGGAGGGTCAATAGCAGATGACCTTTTCTCATTCCTAGTTCTTTTGTCAGTTTCATTGGCTACATTTTTCGAAATGTCTCTCCCTTTTCGGTGAGGCGGTAAGTCACACCGATTGTTAAGCAGTTAGCACCGAAGTTTGTGATGAAGATGAAGTGAACAGGAAGAGGGGACAGTGATAGGCGTAGACGAGGGTCAACTTGTACTGAACTGTGTGTTGTTGACATCCTTACTTACGGAGTGGTCAGTCCCCATTTCCCATGCTAGCCATAGGCTCTTTCCTGCAGTATGCTATCGTAATGGTCCGTGATGGTTAGTGTGGTAGTGCCAAACATCGGTAAATTGTTCCCGTGGATTTGCTACTGCTTGCTTAATTTATCGGCACTCTTATACTTCATCTCCTGTCGCTCGATGGATTTAAAAGCGTAAGACCGTTGCGTTGCTGAGTAGCACATTTGCTGCAGTGAATACAACTACTAATTTATTCCATCATTTCCTTCCCACTGTTTTTCAACCGATCCTTCAAATTTCACTTTCGTAACTGTCACGTAAGACGTTGTTATCATCCCTGGTGACATAAGGTACTGCTTAACCGAGTAATAGCTTGCAACTTGATAGCTCGTTACGCAACATTTGAATTCTCCTAGAAACTGAACGTGATCCTATTCGACGTGTGTTATTTAAATTCTGATATACTACTATTCGTGAAACTTATTTTGATCGCGCTTCTAAGAATTTCACATCGTTTTGCTTGTTAAATTTTTCGCATTTCATACTTTTCTGCTTACAGTGCACCGTTATTTCCCTTTGCTTCCTTCGTCAGAAAGGGTTAGTACTCTTGCTATCTTCTGAAATCAAATTCGTTCTGCGCTTGCGTCTGCAGGACACTTTCAATTGCGCAGTACAGAATCGGATAACTGGGACCGGCATACGGTATGTTAATTGCATGTCTCAACGTGAAACCACGATATCCCAGCGTACAACATGGTTGTCGGTCTGTGAAATTAACAGAGGAAAGTAGAGTGAATGAAAATTGCTGAGAAGGAAAAAAATTAAAGAATCAAGTAAACACAGCGAACTTTTAATAAATAGATTATTCAGAATCAAGAGAGATGTCGTCGATTCCTTTACCGACAAGTAAAGTATTGAAAATTATTTTTCTTGCTTTTTTAGTGTTTGGTGGTGTTGGTGTAATCACTTAGTATTAAAGGAAATGTCTCGAAGTATTGGTGATTTGAGTCTGGGGTGCCATTTTTTTGCAAACAAAAGATCAGATGGTTTTGATCGTTTAATAGATTTATACAATAACTCTACTGATGAAGAGAAAAAGTTATTGTCAAATGAATGCAAAATCCATTTCGAATGTTGGTGAGTTCATGTTGCTCTTTGTTTTAAGGTGTTCTTAAAATTTTGCCCATATTCTCATCGATAGTTCAATTTAGCTTTTAACTGTATTGTGTTATTGTGCAAACTTCTATTCTTAACTCTTTTTTTTTAATGAAAATAACCAAAATTGGAAAATTTGATTTTTAACTGCAGTTGGTGCGGCAATTTTTTTCTCAATCACTTGGACCTTTTGACGCACAAACGTGTCTACTGCCGTCCACTATGTTCGGGTGCTGCACTGTCATGCAGTACTGTCACTCCAGATTTTGCCGAAAATGCACGTGCAGGTAAATAGTTTTCAAACTAAGCATCATTCAATTCAAAGATCACGGAAAAGTTGCTTCAACTTGGAGATTTGTACGGCCGCATTACAGTCATTGATAATTAGGATTACGCCTCCAATAAGAGTTTTTCAGCTGATGTCAGTCTCCAAAGTTATATTTATTGTCGAGTAAGGAGATTTCTATCTAATTTGGAAAAAAAAATAGACTCGATATATTTCAGAACAAAATGACGATCAAATTAAAAAAGAAGCATCACCGCAGCAGCGGAACAAAGGAAGGACAGAGACATCGCTCAGCACGAAAACCGATTCGCAGTCACCGAAACGTGCCAAAATCATTCTTAAACGGACAGATGCTACCAACGTTGCTAATAAACTACATACGGAACACTGTACATCATCGCAACAAAATTCGGCTGTTAGTATACTTGTACATTTTTATCTATGCGTGCTACTGAAACCAATCACCAATTTGTTGCAGCACAGTCGTGGAAGGACGATAGACAGCTCTTTACAGTTTCTTTCTGCATCTTTAGCACTTTAAAATCTTAAAGAGAAGTAATATAGTTAAGTTTTAATGCGTCAAATTTTTTTTGAGATCGTGGATGGTGCGCTGGTAACTGTAGATGCAATGTTGCCGGATCGCGTTCCAGTTTTTGCTCCAAGGGACAAATCAAGTCGTTATCGAGAAATGAATCTACGTAATCGTAAAGGTGATAACTCAAAGAATGGTATCGCTCGAAAAGTTGGATCAGAAGAAGTATTTTATTTTATTTTATTTTTTTCAAAAATATAAGCAAAAGAGTGAAACATAAGCCTTATTTTTTTTTGTAATTGCAGCTTAAAATTTTGAAACGTATGGAAAAATATCAGGCAATGACGGTTGATCTGAGCTCGCTTACTTGCTCACACAGTGACTGTAAGGAAAAACAACCGTTTTCATCACTCTTCACTTTTGCTTATCATCTTACAGTGAAGCACAACCGCCGCGCTCTGTCTAACAAACGAATCCCATGTTATCTGTGCGATTTTGAATCTCAAACGTACGTGTTGTTGCTGGTTCTAAACATACTTGTACTATGGTTAGAATAATTTTACATGATTGATACGTTCTCCATCGGATGTTAGTTTTGGCCATTGACTATATTTAATTTAAATGATAGTGATTTCAGATACGTTGCATTAATTGAACATTTGAAAAGTGTGCACGAACAGTGTTATCAGGAACACATTACAGCACGTTCAACCTCTGACGAGCTTAAACGAGGCCGGAAGGGGAAGCAGATAAAAGTATGTAATTTTTTATTTTAATCTGTAGTATTATTTTGCAATTATCATATGATTATTACAAGATTTTATTTGATTTAATTTCCGAAAACTTTTAAGACTGCACAGATGCGAGGACGGAGTTTAAGCCCTATATCTGATGACTTCCTTGAGACGGAAGAGCCATATGATGGATCAGAGGAGATTGGAGATGACTCGGCTCCTGTACTGGATTTAATGGCAAATATGGAAACTGAAAATATTGAATTGGTATATTTTGCTACTATAGTCATTTGTATTAAAATTGTCGTACTCTCCCTCACAACACACTTATTGCTTTCAGACAGTGAAGGATCGTATGGATTACATTACTGCAGTTGTGTGTGGTGAGGTCGAAAGGACGCAGATATTGGAAGACAAAAAATACGGGATAAACATACAATTTTTGCCTGCAAGTTTTATAATTTAGTGATTTCAAGGAATTTCCAACACATAAATGAAGAGAAAAGAATAGGAACCTGAAAATTGAAAGAAAAATTTTTGATAGAACCAAATATTGAAGATAAAAGTTGCTGCATATTTAGAATGAAACTATTTTGAGACTACAGCGACAGCCAAAGAGACATGCATTTCGTAGTTACGAGGGGGTAGATTAGGGTTTTTAATGTACCAAAGTATTCGCAATCCACCAACTTTTTATCAAGCCATCGTGTGCCCATTGCGTTGAAAAATTCGTTCTTCAGGTTGCGAAAATAAGTCGATCAATTTCGAAGAAACAAAAGTACGGTTCATCAATATGCCTTTACACTACTCGCAAAGGAAGAGTGAAAGATCCGGTATTGGATGAGGTGGCTGGTCCTAGTAAGGTACACGCTTTAAAAAATTTTGAAGTGCAACTAATGAGCGTTTGAAATTTATAGCTGCTAGAAGGGAGAAATTTGATCGTTTCGCTTTTTTATGATTTTACAAGAGGGTGGTAAAGGAAACACCAGATTAAATCGCTGAAGAAAAGTGGCAGAAGATTTGAAATAAAATAAAGAGTCACGGAAGAAAACACTGAGAGAGAGGAGAATTCGATGAGACTAGTTACGAGTAAGAATATAGTTCGGTTAAGTGAAAATTTCATTTTTTTCCAGGCCGAAAATGGTCGTAAACAGCGTCCTTCACGTCAGCTTCGTAAACCAAATTGGATTGATGAAAACTACATTATTGGTTTTAAGTAAGTATTCCATCAATTATGTATCATTGTTAATATGTGTTATTTTGGGATAAAATGGGTGATTAGCACTTGCATATTTTAATTTGACGCAAACAAATAAATGTCCGTGTTCCAAAGAAATTGATTTTTGTCCCTCATGACTTGAAACCATTTATAAAATTTAGGAATAAGCGTACTCGTCGCGATGATGATGTATATTTGGAATGTGCACAACCAAAAAGGCAAAGTCCACAGCCATCGAAAACCGAAAAAAGCAGGATACAGTCTGAGATTGAATTAAAATATACTAAGAATGCAGATCGTCAACGCTCAGCACCTGTTGAATTTTGTGATAACATTCATCGTATACAGTCAGAGACAAGCAGCGGAGAAACATCGAAATCTTCAACTCCTACTCCAATAGGTGCAAAAAATATGAAAAACGTAGTGGTAATGCTTTTACCATCAAAAAATTTGGTCAGTGGTGTTTTGCCATCAGCATAACTCAAGTTGTTGCTAACATTTTCTTTTTATTTCAAGTTTCAGACTAAGAAGACCTGTCATATACAACGCACTGCAAGAGCACGAAGGATGAAATATGGAGATGACTGGTTGTCTAACAGCGGCTAGTCTTTTTTTGCTGATTTCAAATCTACATGTGGTGTATTTCATATCATAAAGTCTAAATATGAGGAATATGGGTTGTGCTACAAAGAAAAGATCTCAAAGAAAATAAAAAAAAAAAAGTTTTATTGCAGATGAGGAGCAGGAAGGATGCACCTCATCAAAAGATACCATGGAACAGGGAACCGATTCGTCAAACGATAGGTACCGCGCATCGCAATCTCGTCGTAAGCAAGATCTCTCGACAATACATGAAAATAACGATGATGTTATGGTTCGTTAATTTTGTTAGTTACTGGACTGGTTATTTATAGTAAGTGAAAGTTTTGGTGACACTTCGGCTTATAGATTCTGCCGAACGATTAGTGTTGTTAGTTTAATGTTTATTTGGTATAGTACGATTATTTTCAGATCCAGAACTTAATGAATTATATTAATTTTTTTTAAATCGTTTTTCTAGATTGTGCATTATTCAAAAAATGAAGATTCTCTCCCAAAAGATCTCTCTGACTCCTATTTTACTGAAACAGAACGTGATTTATTTTTCTCACTCATACATCCTGCTTCGCCTTCAAGTGATAACATGTCAAATGCTCATGGACGCATGCAGTGCGGCGACATTATTGCCAATGTACCGGTCAGTCCTACAAATTAAGAAATTCTAAAAAGGTATATAAGGTTGTCGAAAACCATTTTTTTGAAGCATGAACGTATGCGTTTTACACCTCTGTAAAGTCGCGCAGTGTGTGATTCTGTCGTATGGCCACAACTAGTGTTGCTAAACATTGAATTCCCAAGATGGCAAATAAATATTGTTTCACTGACTAATTTTGTGAATAGGACTGGTGGTGGTTGGTACGTTTCATTTAAAGACTGAATTACAGTAAGGCAACGGCATACTCTGGCTTTTCTTGTGTATTATGCATGCACACTGTATGGATATGGTTTATTTTTCTATCTTGATACGGGAGCTCATTTTCAATACAGATACTATAATTACGCCAAAATGCAATTTATTATAGTTGATATATTTCCGGTAACGTCATACCCTGTATGATACAGAGACAAATAAAAGCAGACGTACAATATTTTTTTCATAAAAACATTCTTCAACCTAATTTTATTCCCACTTTTACCAAACATGTATGCTCCTTCAACATATTTCAGGAATGTGAAGTGGGCACTAAACGTGTTTCACATGCGCGATGATTCGTATGCAGTTATTGAATTGGACAGAAGATTGCAATCAAATCCAAGTTAGCTTTATCAGTCTCTCTCAGATATGTGGCAAGCACTTCTCCTGATACCTAATTTAATGGATACTGTTGCTCCTCTTTCTATTGATGTTCTATTACTGATGGTCATCTCACCTTGTATATATGTCTCATCGGTTCATGTGAATGCTATTAGTTAGCAGAAATGACCATGCAGACATTAGCTATTTTTTTTCTGTTTTTTTGAAGTGTGTTAACTAGTGATACTGGTAGATACAGTACCGTTTTGCTTTATTGATAGAAAATATAATGGAAGTGGTGATGAATTACGGAGGAGGCTTTTGAAAAGAAATGCTCAGGCTGCCTCTGAAATTGTGGTAAAGGTTTTACAAAGCACTACGTACTTATCTAAATTGATGTTACCACTCGGTACTTTAGATTCGACCGAAGTATCGATGGTATCCCTATGTTTAGTGTCATTTGTTGATAGTGGCTATCATCAATATTGAACTTCAATGTATTGCATATGTTTTGCTTATTTCGCTATACTTGAGGGACATTCAAGAATAATTGAGATTTTCATGGAAATAAATTAGGCATAATTCGTTTTTAGATGTAATACAAAAGTGAATATGTAATGCGTACGACCATTGAATGGTAATTTGCTGAGCGTTTGTGATTATCCTTTTTCTCCGGTATTCGTCCACTTCATTTCTTCTTATTACTCAATAAATGATAGGGGTGAAGTAATGAATTTCATGAAATTCTAATTTATGTATAAAATTTCGTTTGTATGAACAGTTTGGTCTGTTTTGTGAAAAATTTAATATTTTTGCAATCTATTTTTTTACATTCTGTATATTGTTTCCATGATTTATGAAAGTTATTCTGTGGTCTTTGTTTTAAAATCATTATTCTTCAATTATTGCCTTCCCTAAAACTGGATTAAGCATCTGAAACCAGGTTAGAGGAAAAAAACGACAGGAGAAAGAATGTGGCTATAATGGAAATAAAGCGGTTTTTGAAGTCTTTCGTTTCGTTTATAAATTAGCGGATCGTTTGCGTTTTATTCCACAAGGTAAACTGGTTGGTAAAGAAAAAAGGGTGTGGTTACAGAGGGAAACAAAAGTGCATTTGCGTTCGGTGAGAAGTGGATCGTAATGAATCGGGGTGAGATTGCTGTATTTTCCGATGATTGCTCAATTCTTTTCAACGAGGAAATACGATTCTCCAATTCGCCACAGTTACATTATTTAAAATTTTATACTAAAGTTTTGGTGTGCTAGCGGTACTCTTGCAACAAAGAGTGAGTTGCTTTCACGAATCGTCGCCGAATATCTCTGCTTTGAAGGTTGAGAAACTACGAATTTTATGAGTTCGTAGTACGACTGATTTTTAAACGGAGTAGAATGGCTGTATAAGTACAAGGAAATTAGGTTGAAGTGATTTTTCGTTTTCTTTCAGCGGACTACACTTTCGGAAACGTCGAAAAGGCATTCAGTTTGGCAGTTGTCATAACGCTTACACTTTTTTTAATATCGTCGTTCAATTCAATTATTCAACTATAAAATCATCAACTAGGATTTTAATGAAGAAAAGATCAGCACTCATACGTGGAAAGTAAGCGTTCGGGGAATCTTGCTGGAACTTGTTTAGTTTGACTTTTCCTAGATGACGTTATATTTCTTACATCAGAACAGGGAAGGGAACACAAATAGAGCTTTCTAAACTTTTGAAACCTTAGCTATTTACCCGATAGTTCATCCATTCATGTAAAATTTTGCTTAAGCAAGAAGTAATGTGAAATGATGATGGAAACCATTCTACAATTCACAAATGATTAATTTCGACCATAATTAAATTGAGTGTTGAGAACTAGTTACGTGTACTTTTTGTTTTTCATCAAATTTTCATCAAATTCTTTCTCCATTCATGAAATTTTCTTCTCTTTTCAATCTTTTTGCTTAGACTACTGAACTTACAATGATTTCAACACGCCGTTAGCAACCGTCACTTTTCTTTACTTTATTACCTAGAGTTGTTTCTGGTAATTAAGTAAATAATTCTTTTTAATTTCAATTTAATACTATTATTTTCAAATCTTTCATCGTCGACTCGATTATGAGATAATTATATGTTTTAACTTGTCCGTCTCCAAAGTATAGTTCACTGATGTACTGAGAGCTTCTACAGTGTTAAAGTTCATACCGAGAACTCTTACAGCGATGTTCCGTTTACACTAAGAACTCCAACAATGTTCCAATTCATAAGCAAAAACATCATCTCGTCCAGCAGAGAGAAAATAAATTGGAAGAGTGGAATAAGCTCGGTGTGTTACATAGAATTTTTCATGGGAAATTTATGGCTTTCAAGTGAAAATCTAAAAAAAATAATGAAGCAAATTTTCGTTATGATATCATAAGTTATACATAGTAAAAGCATTTATTAGACATAAAATCTCTTTTAAACATGAAAATCAAAGAAGAAACTTTTTCCTACTAATCAACGATTAATTATACAGGTCATTCGTATAGCTAATGAATGAGTATTACCACTATCATTAGTGATTAGTAATATCCGAGTATCAATAACAGACGAAAAAGCTACAACAGGTCACTTTTTCAACCATCACGTCAATCAGCTTTCATTTACCGAAGTTTAGTGAAACTCACTCTCTTTGCAATATTCGTTCAGTCGTACGTTATCAGTAGTCGTTGTTTTTAATTTCTACTTTTGCAATTCAGTGGATTATATAGGTTATTAATTCATCGTGCATCGGAATATATTGAAATGAGAAAGTTTCAGTGTTTAACAAATATTTCACATACTAAATTACAGGAAGCATACGTGGATCATATACGTGTAGTACGAGTATTCGTAAATAAGCTCAACAAGAATTGAATAGTAAAGCGGTTACTTTGAAAGTAAAAAAAAGGAATAGCCACAGAGCATTATGGTAAGAGTAAACGCTTCCTAGTAAATCATAATTAGTTTCTTTTACTTGCGATTATTTTCGATTTTAAAAATGAGATGAAATTGCAACTAATAGCAATTAATTCGTTTTTCGGACAAAATATGTTAAACTATTTCAGGCATTATCCGGAGCATCGAAAGTGTGCATCGACCCAAATGAATTTGTTACCAGTTTAACAAGTTCGACCCCGGTCGTTGTTTTCAGCAAAACTTATTGTCCATACTGCCAGTATGTTTTGATTGACATGGTTTCATTTCTGCAGCAAAATTAGGGTGTTAATTGGAATGTCTAGTTTGCATAGAATATTGTCATTAAAACTATTTGCGGGGTCTAATCAATAAATGGAAGAATTTATCGGCTGCTATTGTATATTTTTTGTTTGGATATTAGTGATATAGTGTTCGATGGGAAATGTTTGTTTATTCCCCAAACGTTTTCTTCACTTTTTTATCATTGAGGAATGCAAAACGAGCACTAAGTACATTTCAAATTCGAGATGATTCATATAAAATCATTGAATTAGACGAAAGAGAAGATTGCGATAAAATTCAGGTGACTTTTCCGACTCTCATTTAAATATACTGAAAGCACTTCGTTTGATAGCTTATTTAGTAAATGCCGTTGTGTTGAGCATATGTTGTACTGCTGGTAACAAGTTTTCGGTAATTTGTTACAATTAAATCGTGCCACGAAAGTAGTCAGTTAACGAAACTGCTCATGCAGAGATTGGCCGTTATACTCATTATGTTTTTTTGCAGGATATTTTATTAAAGATAACGGGAGCTAGATCAGTACCACGTGTTTTTGTTGGTGGAAAATGTATTGGGGGGTGTGATGATACATTAGCCGCGAAGAAGGATGGACGTTTGGAGAAAATGTTGCAAGAAGCCGGTGAGATTTATTTTTAATGAAAGTTCGGAAAACACTAGGCATTTATCAGAAGCCATTCAATACTTTCGTGACTTGATCAAGGAGCGATGTTCAGTGTCAGTTACTGATGACGAACATCATCCATCGTCGATTTTTAATGCATTGTCGATAAGTTTTGAGAGTTTCGCTATCTAGAAAAATACTGAGATGATATCAGTTATCAGAAATGATCATCCATACTTCTGTTCCGACATTATGAATAATTGTGCACTCTTATTACACAATTTTTTTAGGCGCGATACGGAAGTAAGCACATAACACCAGAAGATAATTTTTGGCACTATTTTTACTGTTTCTAATGAATAATCGGGTTAGTAGGTTAGAGCTCGGGTGAGTATGGGGGTAGATGTACAATCTCAACATTTTTAGATGCCTTAAAATTTGTTTGGTTTACGTCAACCAGCAACTAGAAACAATTGAAATTATTTTACGTAACATAAGCTTTTTAAGGCCAAATTTTCGTAAGACCTTTCCGTCGCTTTTTCCAAGACACAAGCAAAGTAGGAGCTTCTGTTTTTTTTGTTTGAGGTCTCTAAACAGTGAGCAGTATCGAGTTATCTCATCATTTATTTGAATTTATTTTTCGAAGAATAGAGTAGATTCACCACTGAGACCCTTCTAACAATAAGAGAACCGTTCTCTTGTCTGCAGGGGAAGAAATAAGAATTTTAAAACGAAATATCCAAAATCTCCCCAATACCTTAACTGTAGATTTTAAAATATTTATTCGTCTTTATTCATGTAATCCCATAGAAAATCAATATCTAAGCAGTGATCACGCAGTTTATTGTTCCGGAACATATCGATAAACATTTTTGCTGCTGTGTCAATGTCCCATCGTTCAACTCGTTGACCAGCAATGTAGCATTTAAAACGAATATCATTGGATTGGCATACATCCAGCAACACTTTCTGTATGTCATCTGACGGCCCATTATGCAGATTGAAAAATTCAACATACGAGTAATCGCCCGTCCTGGAATTTTCCGCAGAATCAATTGATGAGTTGATGGTATTTCTCAATTCATCGCTATTATGAATGGCGCTGCTATGTTCACTGCAGGCTTCGAAAGTTGTAAATGAAATATGATTGCTGAAAAATAAACATTTAATTTACTTGTTCAACCAGTACAGCAGGTAATCGGCAACATAGTGAACTTGCGTAGCAGTTTCCAAGATAAGATTGCATAACGCTAGTTTCATTGCGCTATCTGCATCCCGTGCCAATGGGTTTAGTACACCCGGTGTATCGACTATGTATATTAGCGGCTGATCGTGAATTCTCACACGATTTTGCACGCGTACTGTCACTCCTGGTCTGCTACCTAAAATTTAACCAGTTCACATTTTGTTTCAAACTGTATATTTGGTAGTTGAATGCTAAGGACATACAAGCAGTCTAACTGCTGAATGAATTGAACGGAATATTAGACTATTTAACACTGGCAAACCTTTTTGAGACTCGGTGCTTGGAAATGGTTTTTAACTATAAAAAAAATATGTTTCGCTTTTTCAGTCTGTATTTTTTTTAAAGCACTGTCTACCTTCCTCCACAGCCTTCTGATTGTTTCCCAGATTGGTTAGCCTTAGTGAGTTGATCAGCGATGATTTGCCAACATTGGGAATACCTACTACCATAACCTGTAACATAGGATGCCTCTACATACGACAGAGAAGCAGTAATTTCAAATGTAATCCAGTACGAAATATGTGCCAATTCCAGAATAACATCTGACCACGAATACTAATACTTTCCAATGTAATGTTTTCAATGTAATGTACCCTTTAATGGAGGCCACTGAATGTCGGGCACGGTTAATTATTAGTCTGTCGAAGGAAATTTTTGATATCACCATATCCCATAATAGTTATTTTACGATGAACGTGACAGAAATAACCTGATATTCCGTTTTTACAGTTCGGTTGAAACGTGGTTCTTCACGAAGACATCGCAACATCATATTTTGTAAGTCTATGAGTGGTTTCTTGAGACGTTTTTTACAATTTGTCCACACTATATTCGTCACGCCGTTATCACGATAATAATCTTCGACTGGTTTTCTTTAAAAAAATTCAAGGAAATGAATCATTTAGTTTTGCAGTCAGGATTTGATTTGAAAAGCTGCACTTTAATTCATATAGAATCAGCAGCAAAAGAATTTGTGAAGGAGTAATAGATTCAGCAAAGAAAAACACCTTCATGTAAAAAATGAGGAATAACAAACCTTAAATCCTTACTGATTAGATCCATTTTATTCATGACAAGGATATGTGGTCTTACGGCATACAAAGACGAATAAAACTGCGGGTTGCGTCCAGTAATTGGCACTCGAGCATCATGCACCTAGAAACTCAAAAGGAGAGTGCAGAGATACAATGTCATAGTGCGAGACATGGAATACTTAAACTATTTGTCAACATTACAACTGTGACTTCCTTGTGAACGGTCTCTGCGCTGCAAAACTATACAATAACTTGAAATAGGAACTCAGGCACCTAAAATGCTCACTTACTTCAATGATAAGATCCATCGTTCTCAGTTTGCCGATCATTCGTTTTAACTGTACAGACATATGCATGGGGAACCAGACACGGAAATCGAATCTCACAGGCAATAAGTAACGTTCCCGACATTGTATATTTGTCGCTTGACTTGGTGCGTCACAGATACTACGCCTAAGCAAGTAGGAAATACCTGATTATATGCCACAATGTCTCACCACAAAAAAAAGTCCTGGACAGTTCGCCGAAAGCATGTTTTGTACACATCGCTCCTGACAGAAAATTCTAAATTCAAATTCCTACGAGAGATCTAGAGAACCAAATAACAAAAACTGAACCTCACTGTGTGGTTTCGAAATGCTAAATCCGATCGACATACGACTCCACCCCAAGCACGCACAAACTCTTGCTTTATCAACCACATCGAACACGAAAACTCGAAATCCGCATTATTTTAACATCTTTGTTATGGGCCTTCTTTGTTGCCTTCGATTATAATAATTGTCAAAAAAATTCCACTTCTATCCTTTCAGAAAAATGTTATTTTACCGGATTTTTATTGGTAAGCAAAAAATAGAAACTCAGAAAAAATAAATTCGTGAATAATAAGCCAGTAAATGTTGGGTGTTACTATCAATGTAATTGAAGCTTTATAAACATATAATGAGACAACGTGAAACAACATGGCTGAGCATTCTCATGGATGAAAATCACAGACCTACACATATACAAAGAGTAAGTATACAAACAGTTTGCTATCGGACTATCAAAATGATTTTACAATTTCGTGACAATTTGGACCACAATTTTTCTCATTATCATTATCAAGTGCCGGTGGCAAGTGTAAAATTCTAATATCAAATTTTCGTTTCTGTAGTTGAAAAATGAGATCGCTGCTCGCCGGATAGTATGTTGCTATCGATGCCATGGTTGGAAGCTTCAACAAACGAAAATAACCATCGAAACGATCACCAAACTTCACGGTATTATCATGCTCAATGGCATCCAAGTGAATCACTAGGTCACCGTATGAATAAAGCCTTTTCTTAAATATTATGATTTTTGAATGTACGACTTCAAATATACATATCATAGGAATTGACAGCTATATCAAATAACTTCTACGCTTTAAAAAAAAACTGCTTGTAACAAGTAATCCAAAAAAGATCAGTATTAAACTTCTGACAAAAAAATCTTGCTGTGACATTAGCATCTTAAAGTTTTACACACCAGCATTTTTACTCCTAAAATTGCCAAACTCATTGTTAACTTCAAGTCACTTTTAATATTATATATCTTTCACCAGCCTCTTCTAAAATTTTGCAAACTTTGCAAAAATTTTGGGAGGCTTTTGCAAAGATAAAAATTTGACAAAATACTGTTGCAACTCTGTCACTGACATTCTTAACTGTAAAACAGTCACCTACAGCTACAGCTCTAAGAAATTTTCCATTTCCACAGACTACTGTAAACCATTAATTTTTGGCTCACATAATGTTTTTATTCCCCTCTCAATTAAAAACCTGTTTTGGATGAAAATTATTCCACACCTTGATCATTTCAGGAAAAGTACAGGTCCTTCATGTTCTATACTGTAAAGTAATTATACATACAAGAAGTCAAACTTCTCAATTCTCTCACTAAACACACATTCGCATTTAACTTATATTCCATTTTTCAAATCAAAATCAATGAAAAACCTTTCGTTCATTGGGTATCCCGCTCGAATCAATAATTAACATCGCGACAGCATAGTAAGAGCACAACATGGTACGCAAATGAGCAACGAATTTTAAATCATTTTCGGGATCTTGCCAGAAAGGACCACCAACACCTAAGAGATTTGAGTTCCTTTTATTGGAGATTAAAGCACAACAAGGAAAATAAATGCCGCGTACAAACGATTTACTCACCTTCTATGATTACACGCAGGACGCTTTTCTTGGGTATCAAAGAACTAGTCGAATACTCATCTTCCATAAGTTTCTGCCTTATCTGCTTATAAAGATCATTATAACTAGATAAGTCGTCGTATGATCTGGCACTATCCGGAAAGAAGGAAATGCTGCATGCATCCATTTTCTTGGGATCCATTTTCTTCGTTAAATCATATTGTGAAATTCCGCGTCGAGAACAAGATATCGATGAATCTACTTTCGGTACAGATGAATATCGCCATGCAATTTTCATTGCTGAATCTTCAAACTTCTCTACGTGACCATTCGAAGAATCATCGTCCACACCATTTATTCGGTCTGGCAGACCTTCCAATAACTCTCGTGGATTACGACTTGTACTCGCAACAAATAATGAGTGCTCGCAACATATACCTGAATTATGCCTTCTTAAATTCTTCCAAAGCTTTTAACTTACTGAGAATAATCCTAAACAGGAAATCAGAAATGGAAGCACAATAACATATATTAAGTCATTTAAAGCAAACATGTTACGTATCGATACTAACAGTTACTGAATGACTTTGTCGGTCATTTACTACACTTGTATTTACATGTTAACGGAATTTGACTTTGCCAAACCTTCAGCACTGAAATATTTGCCAAGGACTGTTGCGTACGCTCGACTCTTATTTTCATCGATGATGTAAAGTGAGGAAAGTGGTAAGCCGCCTCCTATAAGTGCATCTACTGCTGTACAGCCCACCGATATTTCCGGATAACGCGATCGCGTACTCGTTCCTACTATTTTCGGTATGGAACCCAGGCTTACTCCATCCATCGTAACCTGTAGTTACCATTTAATTCAAGAAAATTACGTGTAAAGGACACTCATTCAGATTTTTTTTAGATTTCTGAAATAGACGATGAATTATAAGTAGTGATAAGTTACACAATTCAACTTGGTGAATTCAAAGTCTTCCAAAGAATTTCAAAATTCAGTCCCTCAACAACGCACCTTCTCCGCTTGGCGCACTCCAACAAGAAACGAAAGAACTACAAACTGTAGAATTCGGGAATGGGGTGATAAACTATTATTAATTTACGCTTATTGAAAAATTGGAGGAATGTTTGATGTTCCAACAAGCGGTACAGTTTTCACCACGTGAACATACGTCTGCCTGAGATAGGTATGTGAAAGTATGTTATGATATACCATCGAAAAATTTGTGACTAAAGAAGAGATAAAATTAGTAGATCACCATCAGGACATCGTCTTAAAGTTAAAATCCATTTGGTAATTCGGCTAAATTTTTTCTGGCCAAAGAATTTAATTGTTATGCCTACTTATGTGGTGATAAAGTATTGATAGAGACCAATTATTAAAGAAAGTATGAAACATGCAATGATGCTACGAAGTTATACACACTCCAACAGAAATAGCAAACAAATTATATTTGAATAGATTTTGAAATTAAACAAAAAACTCCAACACTAACGACTTTAATTTAATGCTAAAAGTTGAGATGGTGCTAAATTGAATTCCAAGTGCCTCCGGAAAGTTCCCAATTTTTAGCTGAATCAATTCACTGACGTAGAATAATAATAGTATCAAAATACTGATACATTCATCTGCTACTTCTGTTGAAGAGTGTATATTCGGTAGAATCATCGTATCATTTTATATTTCCTTTGCCAGTTAATAATTTCTCTGAATACACGTATACATGTAAGGTTCTGTACTTGATAAAGACATAATCGAACATGGAAATGTGAGAGTGGAACACCTCATCCCTTCGACGCTGTAAGGGTTACTTATTTTTCTGTTTTCTGAATCGCCGAAACTCTTTCGTTGATATAATTATGAGATTAGCAATAATCGATGACCACTTCGCCTTCGGACGCCAAAGTGACAGTTTGCACGGAGTGGATGTGATCAATGTGTTAAATAAGTCAATAATGAAAACTGTTCTGCGATAGCACAGTGAACATTTGCATTTAGCAAAGTGATGACATTAAGCTACTCATACCTTCTCTTTCATCGGTTGGGCGAAGAAGAGCCGGACTGCTCCTAATGAAAAATCAACAGGTGATGAGTGGAAGCTAAGGAAGTTCTAATGACTCACAGGAATTCTTGGTTGATCATACGTTGGTACTTATTCCGCTTGGTACGAATGGCGGAGAAACGCTCATAACTTCATTGCATACTACCAGAGAATGAAGCGCAAATAGTAAGGCGCCTAAAACCATTTCAATTCAACCCGTCGTAATACAGGGAATTTGCATTTCGGAGCTCGCTCAGTCGTTCCATTTTCCTCACGCGCGCATTTTAAATCCTGGAATTTAGTGCTGCGTGAAGTTGGATATTTGTGAACAAGTTAAATTACTGCATTGGATTATTTAGGTCGTGCAATTTGTATTTATAAGACTAAGCCATTTAAATGACTACAAACTACAATTTACGTGTGATACAGTTTACCTGAGGAGAGGTAATCGAGTGACTAATTTCTTGTGCATGAAAACAAGATCTTCCGAGACTCCCTGGTATTCCTGCACGAGGCTGCCTAAATTTCAAAATTTCACGTCCTGCATGACGTGCCGTGTGCAGTGGAGTAGAAACGTCGGTGCAAAAGTAAAGGATTCGGTGTTTCGCACGTCACGTTTTCTATAACGTCCGAGGAAAGGCTCTTATTCTGTGCTATTTTAGAATTAATGTTCCATAAGCTTCTCTTGCGGTGGATTTGTGGTTTGTGAATATAAAGTATCTCAAAAGGTTGGTATCGAAGTAGCATCGATCGATTCCGATCAGCAACAATTTACGTCTGCGACACAGTGGCCACCGTAAGTGAACGACTCCACTTTGCGACAGCTTAAGAGCTATTTGACCACTGGGCTTCCTGTTAAAGCCTTCCGAGCTTCCGAAAGACATTTCCGGTCCGAACGAGTTTTCATTCCTTTGGAATGTTGGTCATTTTATGCATATATCGGTGCAGATATATGCATGAAATGACCAACACCTAGTGAACAGCGTACTTCTGCCAGTGATGTTGCCAGCATTGCAAGGTTAACAGTGGGATTGATTTAATGTGCTGAATTTTCAGTCAGTCAGACTCTTCCGACTTCTCATTTCATTTTTCAAGCATTCCATGCATACTGGCTTCCAGGCCGTTTTGAGCGATGAAGGATGCTAAGAAGGAGGGAGAGAAGAAGGGAGGGTCAATAGCAGATGACCTTTTCTCATTCCTAGTTCTTTTGTCAGTTTCATTGGCTACATTTTTCGAAATGTCTCTCCCTTTTCGGTGAGGCGGTAAGTCACACCGATTGTTAAGCAGTTAGCACCGAAGTTTGTGATGAAGATGAAGTGAACAGGAAGAGGGGACAGTGATAGGCGTAGACGAGGGTCAACTTGTACTGAACTGTGTGTTGTTGACATCCTTACTTACGGAGTGGTCAGTCCCCATTTCCCATGCTAGCCATAGGCTCTTTCCTGCAGTATGCTATCGTAATGGTCCGTGATGGTTAGTGTGGTAGTGCCAAACATCGGTAAATTGTTCCCGTGGATTTGCTACTGCTTGCTTAATTTATCGGCACTCTTATACTTCATCTCCTGTCGCTCGATGGATTTAAAAGCGTAAGACCGTTGCGTTGCTGAGTAGCACATTTGCTGCAGTGAATACAACTACTGATTTATTCCATCATTTCCTTCCCACTGTTTTTCAACCGATCCTTCAAATTTCACTTTCGCAACTGTCACGTAGGGAGGGTCAACGTAAGACTGTCACGTAAGACGTTGTTATCATCCCTGGTGAGATAAGGTATTGCTTAACCGAGTAATAGCTTGCAACTTGATAGCTCGTTACGCAGCATTTGAATTCATCCTCTCTGTGATTAATCTTTTCAGTAACCTTAGTCACCGACAGTCACTGCCGATAGTTGGATCATACAAGTGTAGGATGAATTAGTTGCCCCTTTTGTGAAGTGTGAAGTAATGTTCTTCCAATTATGCTGACCTGATTCTTCCACTACTTCCCTTTCTCAGAATGTTCATGTCATTACCACCTTGAATGTCTCCACACACGTAAGTTCGAACGCTCCAACTGTTATGCAATTTCAATGTAATTCCCCCTGACGATTATCATTGGCAACTGCAATTAGCATCAGCGTTGCAATCAAATCCTTTACTCAAATAAGGTGCGATGCAAGGTACCGTAGTGCGAGGCAGCAGTGCAAAACTATCGACTTTTCCAGGCATTTCAAGATTCATCGTAAATGCGCTAATTTGAAATTTATGACTTATTACAGCTTCACAGCAGCATGCCTTTCTTCAACGGACGGTTTGTCTAATATTTCAAGAAGTCAACAGTCCAGTGGCTAGTCATTTAGTGATATGTTGGTTTCAATTAGATTGATGTCAAGACTAATACGCTGAAGGTTCTGTCTATTACGACTGTTTGGTTGCCCTAGTTTTAAAAATAATTCTGTTTTTTCGACGACATTCCAAATTTCAAGTAGACTTTCACTTTTTGGTAAATAACACAACATTGTTATGTCGTTTTTGCCTTTGTATATTCCTTTCTTCTGCTGTTTAAAATGTGACCGGGGATGTTTTACCTGTGGACGAGAATATAAAAAATGCGTTCAATATTCTTACTTATCTAAGTTAGTGACCACAAAAACTAAGGGCCTACCCTTCTCTCACCGTTACGAAATGCAGAAAAGATTGCGCATTAAGTAGCACAAATTAAAATAGTTCGACCTTTAGGAAATGTTACTATTAATTAGGGATTTGTCGATGGATCTGGTGTCCTTGATAAAAAAAATAAAGCCAGAGTTAATTTCTTTCCATATCACTTGAGGAAAAATGACTCTATTTGAACAATTATCATTTGGTGTGTTTCACGAACCAATCTGTTGAATAATGACTGTCCTTCTTCCATTTATTTTGTATTTCATGATACTCCTCAATAACATATCAGAATCTACTTCATGTAATGTGTTCCGAATTCGTAACTGTTTATCAGTGGCACTATTCGTAGTCATCGACATCACTTCAACACAGTTTTGCTCTATCCCAATGTTTAAGTGTTGCTTTTCTTCCAATTCAAGTCGTATTGAGCCATTTTTAAATGCTTTAAGCAGCCATTTCGGTACCTTTACATCAGATAATTCAATTTAAGAAACAGCTTACACTACATGTTTTAGTCAAGTGAATAACGCTCCTCTAACTTACACTATTCACGTAGGATAGGGATGGAAAAGAAGGTGTACCCTATTTCTACTCATTCTTAATGATAGCCACTATTGCTTCAATCTTTCATTGGTGCATTCTTTTTTCCAACACTTCATGCTATACTCCTCTTTCCAGGATTTATCCTGATCATTATCGCATGTTGCACTCTCGTTTTGCCCATTAAATTATTGAACACCTTCATCTTTACGGTGCTTTCGTTAGCGAACAAGACAGTACGATTTCTCTGAATCAAACTCATCCTAACTCCTGTAACTGTACCCGATCCTACCTTCAAAATCTTCAACCGTACAGTACAGATCGCGATCGCTAAGGTCGATATACGGTAAGTCGAGCGTACGTCTCGCTGTGAAATCACGATATCCCGAGATGTAGATCTTCAATTAACGTTTAGACCTCTAGTTTTTCAAATAATTTTTGCATTGTAGTTCTGGAGAGGGAAGTAGCATATTACAGGATTATGAAAACAGAGAGAATTAATCAAGTTTAAGAATAAATGTAATATAATTTTGGTAAATAAAAATTTTGTTCAGAAGCAAATAAACATTCTTTAGATATGGAATATTTAAGAGTTAATGGGTTTTTTCGGTAAATGAAGTATTGAAAATCACATCAAAATTAAATTTTTCTTTTATTTTTGTAGTCTTTCGTGGTATCCATAATATCGCCAAGTAAAAAAAAAATGTCTCGGAGTGTTGACGATTTGGGTCTTCAACAACCTTCTATACCAACAGGAGGATCAGATGGTGTTGACGGTTTAATAGATATATACAATAATTCTACTGTCGAAGTAAAAAATTTATTAGCAAACGAATGTAATATTCTTTTCGAATGTCGGTGAGTTCTTCTTTTCATTTTTTAAGAAGTTTTCAGCCTATGAAATTTCGTCTACATGTTGCTTTGTATAAATTTTCCTTAAAATTTTTTAAAAGCAATCATGAATTGAAACTTTGGCCCTTATGGTGATATTGCAGTTCTTGCGGTAATATCTTCCGAAGTAGTTTGAACTATTTAACGCATAAACGCGTCTACTGTCGTACACTACATTCAACTATTGCATCAGCATTCAGTGCTGTGGCTCTGGATTTTGCCGAAAAAGCACTTGCAGGTAAGAGATTACTGAAAAAATATTGGTGCACCATTCAATTCAAAAATCGCGGGAGTTTTTTTAACCTGAAATAGTACGGGATATAATCTCTCAGCCGATGCTATCCTTCTACAGTCGTATTTGTTAGTGTATTTTAGAACTTCGAAGCGATGATCAAGGTAAAAAGGATGGAGGATCACCACAGCAGCAAAACAAGGGCGAAGTAGGAACGTCATCCGGCACAAAAACCGATTCACAACCACCGAAACGTGCCAAAGGCATTCTTAAACGTACAAATCTTATCAACGTTATCAGTAAACGCTCAAAACATTACGCGCTGTCATTACCGAATTCGGAAGTTAGTTTTTATAATTAGTTTTTATAACTACTACCTCTAAGATATATATATATATATATATATATATATATATGGGACAGAAGAACTAGGAATAAATTAGAAATATTGGAAAGTTTTTAGGTTGAATTTTATTTTATTGCGAATTTAATTGATTTACTTTCAGCACAAATTAGAATTACATACACTGCCTCGTATCTCACGTGATGTGGCAACAACAACATTCGTAGAGGGACAACAGGTAGATCTTTTGCAATTTCTTTTTCTATCTTTAACACTTTCAAGATCTTAAAGAGAAATAATGGAGTAAATTTTTAATACATTGTATTTTTTTCAGATCATGGAATCAATTCCGCATGCTCTAGTAACTGTGGATACAATACCGCCGGATCGCGTTCCAGTTCTTATTCCACAGGATAATTCAAGTCGTTATCGAGAAATGAATCTACGTAATCGTAAAGGTGATAGCTCAAAGAATGGTGTTGCTCGAAAAGTTGGATCGGAAGAAGTATTTTTTTTTAATTTTATTTTCTACATTTTTGGGAAGTACAAGTTGAGGGAAAAAAGTCAAGTTATCAAAAATATAAGCAAAAGAATGGAACATAAATCTTACTTTTTTTTGTAATTGCAGCTTAAAATTTTGGAACGCATGGGCAAATATCAAACAATGATGGTTGATCTAAGCTTGCTTACTTGTTCACATAGTGACTGTAAGGAAAAACAACCCTTTTCATCACTCTTCACTTTTGCGTATCATCTCACAGTGAAGCACAACCGCCGTGCTGTTTCTAACAAGCGAATCCCATGTTATCTGTGCGATTTTGAATCCCAAACGTACGTGGTTGTAGACATACTTGTACTACATTTTTGTATATGTGATTGATATAATACGGCTCTCTATAGGATATCTACCAACCTTGGCCATTGACGATGCTTAGTTTGAATGATAGTGATATTTCAGATACGCTACATTAATTGAACATTTGAAAAGTGCGCACGAACAGTATTATCAGGAGCACGTTGCAGCACGTTCAACCTCTGACGAGCTTAAACGAGGCCGGAAGGGGAAGCAGATGAAAGTATGTAATTTTTTATTTTGATCTGTAGTTTTATTTGCAATTATCATATTATTGCAAGACTTTATTTGATGCAATTTCCGAAAATTCTTTGTTTAAGACTGCACAGATGCGAGGGCGGAGTTTAAGCCCATTATCCGATGATTTCCTTGAGACGGAAGAATCATCTGATGGATCAGAGGAGATTGGATATGACTCGGCTCCTGTGCTGGAATTAATGGCAAATATGGAAATTGAAAATGTTGAATTGGTATATCTTGTTGCTGTAATCATTTCTGTTAAAATCTTCTAATCCTTCGTAACATATTCATTGCTTTTAGGCAGTCAAGGATCGCTTGGATTACCTTATTGCGGTTGTATGTGGTGATGTTGAAAAAGCTCCGATATTAGAAAACAGCAAATATGAATTGAATGTAAAAATTTTACCTGTGGGTTTAGTTATTTATGTTTCATGTCTTTTAAAGTATTTTGTAAAGAGCATTTTCATCATGTAAATCAAGGAAAATGAATACGATTCTATAAATTGATACAAAGGAATTTTGGTGAACCGAATAAAAGTAGTTCTAAATTTAGAATGGATCTTCGAAGCCGCAAGTACGGCCGAAAGGGCGTCCACGTCTCAGCCATGGAAAAGCGGAGCAGGTTTGTTTTTGTATCGCAAAGTATTCACAGTCTTTTAACACCCTAATAAGCTGATGTGTGCCGGAAAATTCACTTTCCAGCTTACAAAAGTGAATCCATCACTTTCGAAGAAAAAGAAACATGGTCCTCCGATATGGCTTCGCACGGTGCGTAAACGCATGATGGATAGCGTAGCAGTGGATGAAATGATGGGTCATAGCAAGGTACTTACTTTAATAAAGTTTTGAGATGCAAGTATTGAGCATTTACAAGTTATAGTCGTTGGAAAACATTAATTGAATCGTATTGATTTTTTAAGATTTCGCAAGAGAGTGATGAAGACGCGAAACACGAAATCGAACCACCAAAGAAACGTGGTAGAGGGCGTAAACCGAAACCAAAAGCTGAGCATGCACCGAAGAATGATATTGAGAAAGATGAGCTAAGTGGAAATAGTGACGAAGTAAGTGTATGGGTAGCAGCATTACTGAACCAATGGTGTATTTGTTAAGTACGAATACAATTTGGTTTAAGTGAAATTTTGTTTTTGTTTTTAGGCTGAAGATGGTCGCAAACAGCGTCCTTCACGTCAGCGCCGTAAACCAAATTGGATTGATGAAAACTATGTTACTGGTTTTAAGTAAGCATTATTTTTATCCTACAGTAGTTGTGTGTTATTGTTGATATATTTTATTTTGAGTTGCTGGAATGAAATAGGTGAGTAGCACATCCATATTTTAATTTGAAGCAAGTAAATAAGTATTTATGTACAAAAGAAGTTAGTTTTTACTCTTCATAACTTCACGCCGTTTACAAAACTTAGGAATAAACGTACTCGTCGCGATGACGATGATGTAGATTTGGAATATACACAACCAAAGGGGCTAAGTAGGCCACCATCGAGAACCGGACAAAGCCGACCGTCATCAACTGAGTTCAAGTGTACTAAAAATGCAGATAGTCAACGCTCAACACCTGTTGATCTTTGTAGTAACATTCCTGGTATTCAATCAGAGGCCAGCAGCGAAGAAACATCTCATTCTTCGACTCCTGCCCCGAATGAAAGCACATAGTTAGTTTTAGCACACTGTAATTTGTTTTTTCTTTTCTCCCACATCTCGTGGTATCCTGGTAATATAAATGAAATTAATAAAAAATCAGATTTTTGTGTTACAGTAGTCTGGCGACTAATAGTCATGAATTGGACAGTAGTTCAACACGATCAGCACTTCCCTTATCGTCAACCGGTTTGTCTTCAACTGGTGCAGAAAACTCGAAAGATATAGTGGTAATGCTTTTATCCTCAGGAATGACGATTATTCATATTTTGCCATCAACATGACTCAATTTGTTAATATTTTGCTTTAACTTCAAGTTTTAGACAAAGAAGACCTGTCGTTTACAGTATACTCCAAGAGCGCGAAGAATGAAATATGGTGATGATTTATTGTCGAACGTCGGTTAGTCTTCTTTTCTTGCTAACAAATCTATATGTGGTGTGTTGTTTAAATATGTGAAATTTTATCAGTTGTACTGGAAATGGAAAGATGTTAAGGAAGGTTAAAAAAAACTCATCAGTTTTATCGCAGATGAGGAAGAAATAGCATGCACTTCATCAAAAGATAGCAAGGAACAGGCGATCGGCGACAGTGCATCAAGCGATAGGCGCCCAGCATCGCAATCTCGTCGTAAGCAAGATCTCTCAACAATACGCGAGAATAACGATGAAGTTATGGTACGTTAAAAATTTGATAATGCGGGACAAGTCATTTACAGGAAGTTAAAGTGCTTGATGGCACTCAGCTTACACTTCCCGTCTTTTGCTTTGAAATCAATTTTTCTTTAGATTGTGCGCTATTCAAATGGCGAAGCATCTCTCCCGAAGGATCTCTCTGAAATTCCTGTCTACCTTACTGAAACACAGCGTGATTTATTTTTCTCATTTATCCGTCCTGCTTCGCCTTCAAGTGATGGAGCATCAAGTGCCCATAAGTGCATGCAGTGCGGTGACATTATTGCGAATATTTCAGTCAGTGTTATAAGTGAAAATTCGGAAGTTGTTTGTTTCACTTTTTAAAAACCTTATCTAGAATGCTCTAGAACAGAGGAGGTTGTCCAGAGGAGATTTTTAATGAGCTTTAGTCATGCACAAATAGCTAGCTATGAGCTGTTTCATTTTATTCATTATGTGAATTGGACTAATACCACATAAGTTATTTCATAATGCCAAATTGAAGGAGGGACGACGTCATGCTGTGAGTCATTTGCGCATCATGCGTTTACGTTGCTCATTGTGTGGGTGCGGTTCATTTTTCTGTTCCGACATGCGAACTCACTTGCAGTACAGGCACTGTGACAAATTGCATCTTGCACCGAGAGGTTACGTATTGCCGGGCAACGTCCTTCCGTGTATGACACAGAGACAAGTAAGAACTGTATTCATATTGTCATCAAAACGCATTTTTTTTGTCCGTTAAATCAATATATGTTCCAGGCTGATGATCTTACACGTGTTGTGGATGCAATGAAACCAGGCCGTGTAATGTATACTTCGGGAAAAGTTAGTTCTTTTTTTACACTAACTCATAATTTGATATTTGCACAGAACTTTTTTTCAAGTAATCCATTTCTGGGTTGATTGAAATTTGTTGTTTACCGTACTAATTGAAGTTTTATTGTCGATTTTTTTCTAGATTATTAGCTCAACAAATCCAAAACCGTATTATCCGGATCCAATAATTGAAGAACGTGTTTTGGGCACACTTTTACCAGAAATAGATGCAAGTAATGATCAGGGTCGAAATATTCCAGCAATTAGCACAGGAAGTGCAAATACTGTTGGAAAATCATAATAATTATTTAATTAGGTATCACTTTGTATGGTATTCACTGAATTACATATTTTAATGAATTTCAAAAAAAGGACAATATACGCTATTGTGATTGACGAAACACGCGTAAAGTAATCTGTAATCCATGTTTTTTTAGTGGGCCATTCATTCACGTAATGGCTTATCAACATTCGGAAAAGTCCAGTGTGTGTGGCCTATGTCTAGTGTTGAATGTGTATATAGTTATTCAATTCGAATTGAATAACATGCATCATACGTGAAATTCTTGTTTATATTTTGTTTAAATTTTTGACGGTATTCAGTGCACGGGTCTTTGATCTCTTTGAAGCATGAAGTTACCTGTCATAATTATCTCCTGATATCCGTCTTAGTGAACCATTTGGTTAACACAACTTTTTGTTTGAATTATTTTTGTGTTTTACACATCTGGGTTCAACATCTGTAATAAACAACTGTTACGTTTGAAATTCCTTTACTGATAATGTTGCTTTGAAATTAGTGATATCAAGCTTCGAGCAACAGGTTTAGATTTAGTATAGACGATCACATTTTAAACCTAATCTCTTTCATTCCTCAACTGCGTTTCTGCAGTTATGATTTCCCTTTCGTAAACCATCCCTCTCCCGCTCCCCCGTTTCATCCTTGGACACCAGAACATTCACCTTTGCATTTTTTTTCTCTTTTGTCTAACAAAAAAGGGAGAAATTTTTTTATATTTTACCTGATCAATTCTTCACTGTTTTCCTATCATTGCCGAACATTGTTGTAACAACGTGTTAATGATGATTAGCATAAATTTTGTTACTGAGTTCTAATATTGTTTCTTAGGAGAGGCCTCAAATTTTATTCATCATGTTATTTTTGTCTATTAACATTTTTCATCATTTTTTTTAAATGAATCATTTTCATTTAAATCTCTGTAATGAAATATTATTTTAGTTTAAACGAATTCTATTCTTCATTCATACATTCATATCCATTCTATTCAATTTTCCTACCATTTAGATGAACTTGTATGCCGTTTCGTTTTCATAATTCCTTTGTAGTCATTCATATGCATTTTATTGTTTATTCAAACGCTTTTGGCAATATGTTTTTTACTTTAAATAAATCGCACTGTTTTTGTTTATTCAATAAACTTTTTATTCTTTAGCCAACATAATTTGCATCATTTGTTATTACTTCCTTTAAAAAATTATCTGTAGACCTAAATTGAGCTTTATTGCTCCTCTTTCTTTAATTATCTTTTTCCTTTCAAAATTCATATAAATAAAGAAGGAAAGAAAATAGATGGGAGTGCAAGAGAGAAGTGATGAATTGTTATGTGTGATATACACTGGCGATGTGATGTGAGTGCAAACCATCGTTTGCAATGATCCATTTTTGTAGTAGAAGTGCTTGATGGAATACAGTTAGAATTGATGTATTCTCATTTTTTTTGTTGCTTCTCTCATTTTATGTGATGGTAATGGACATTTGTTTATATTTCGATAAAGTTGTTTGATGAAATGCTGCTTCTATTCAAAGTTGTATGACAGTTATTTCCAAGGTGAATTATGGTACTATCTAAATAGAAAGAGCTAATAGAAAAGGAGAGTTTCAATTTCAAAGTAAAAAAATTTAAGTAATGAAATTAATAGGTCACTATTTGATTCGTAGTATGGTTATATGGGTCATGACAGAAAAGCTTTTCAATTGAAATCAGTAAATGGCATCGCCCAAGCCGCTGTACATAATTTCTCAGCAGTAAATTAAGTATTTTTGTTGTGGAATTTAGTGGTATCGATTGTGGTTGGCTATTCCTCAGCAATTTTTAATTTGTCCGAAGGGATTATTTTTAATGTCACCTAAAGAATATTGTAAGCACCCAGAATGGCGCTTTTCTAAATTAAGCAATTGTGGAATGTAGAAAGTGTCGAGATAGCATTATGCTTTTTTTTATTATGTCTTTTCTGACATAATCGGAAGAGAAGTCAATCCCGATTTTTAGATGGCATTAAATTTTGTAAAACATATTCGAAATGATGCAAGCCAAATAATAATACTCGTGGCGACAAGTCAGAATGCTCTACCAATATCTGTGGTAATCTCGTATTGTATACGATGAAGTTGGACTTATGACACTGAAAGAAATAAATTTCAATAATTCGTGCTAATCTCTGAATGCTCATTGAATCGCACAGATATGGGAGTGAATTTTTTTTCCCTCAGACTTAATTGGCATTCGTTTTAAATGTGGAAATGATATGCTGATGGGTATTGATTGCTAAGAGTGTAATGTATTTCCAGATTTATAATGTATTCAACCAGTACCCAAAAAAGAGAGTGGACATTTTCATCACAACAGGAACTTTTGGATTTAAGGTACTTATATGGAGGAGTGAAAGGCTAGGAGAGTAGAGCGATGTGAGGATGGCAATAACTTTTTGCTTCTCTGTTTGTAGAAAAATAACTGTCTAATATGAATTATTAAAGATTTGCTAGTGAACAAAGACGATCTATCGTTTATTTTTAGGAAAGCCGCAAATGAAAGATTTCGAGCAAAATATGAAGCGGTGGTCGACGTTGATGAAAAAGATATCTTTTTGACACCTGAAGAAGAAGCATTATTGAGGCACATAGTTACGGAAACTGGCGTTAGGTTTGTTACATGGGTTGTTTTGCTCACTGATTAATCATTCTGTAAAGGTTTAAGAAATTTTTAAAGCTAATTGTAAGCAATAGTGAGAGTGGACGTTAAATTAGTAAGACTTCCTTTTGTGTTATCTGTTATTGCTCCACCAATGTAAAATAGTTTAAAACTATTTAAAATTAATTTATAGGCATATAATTTGAAATTAAAATTATATCCTACGAAGATGTTATGTAAAACGAAAAGATTCTTATATGCTATGGTATGAAAGTAGGGATACACTTATTTTATGTTTGATATCCGTACATTTACATCTTTAATCTTTCATGACCAGCGTCTTTTTCTATGGAAAAAAAGCTGTAATTTATGTTTTTTTTTTGTAACAGAAAAATTTTTCAATTTTGTGAACGATTTTCTTTAAGATTTGCGGATGATTTCAACCCTTCAATGTGGCAATCAACCCGTTGGATAGCATTTGCATATTTTAAACGATTCTTTTTGTATCATTCAACAATGGAATATTCACCAAAAAGTGTGATGATGTCATGCTTTTATTTGGCTGCAAAAGTTGATGAATTCAACATATCCATTGATGAATTTATTAAAAATCTGAAGTTAGATTTTCTTCCATTTATTGCTATTTTTCTCAGAACTAAGCATATAACTATTCTCGTACAATGTACGAGAGAGTTACACATTTCACACGAGACATAGCTTTTTTCGACACTGATTGACTTTTCATTACAAAGCTATGCACTACCATTTAAATTGATGAATTGTACAGTGAAATTTGCAATCAGTTGATTTTATGAAACTTTAGATCAGGTACCGCCAAATCTAATTCTGAAACGATTTTGTCATTCGAACCACAGATAATGTTGAAATTGCGATATCAGCTAACGATACACACACCGTTTCGACCATTCGAAGGACATTTGATCGAAATGAAGACACGATCACTGTTAGGTTTTGATTTGGAACAAGTGCGACCACATGCTAACAATTTTTTCAAGGTTTTTCTGCTACAACATTTGACCGGTTTCGAGCTTTTTTTGCACATTTCAGAAATTTCAGTTAAATTGCATTAAACTGACCCTTTATTTTTCAGAAATCATTGTTTAGTGATGCTATGCTTCTGTATCCTCCATCGCAAATTGCACTCGCTGCTTTAAAATATGCTCTGCAAATGCTAGGTTACTTACAACACATTTTACAAGTCTTAAAAACATGTCGACTTATAGCTCATGTATAGATTTATTAAATATCGTTTGCCCGCTGGGCTTTTTTCTTTAATTCACAGATATTTCTCAATTGTTAAGCTTATGGTGCTTTTCACTAAATGAAGATCTGACGCAACGTCAACTAGCTCACCATTTCCGAAGCTTTTTTTTCGTGAACTGGTAGATGTAAATTCAGACAAGGTGGATGATTTGCTAAAAGATCAGTTCCTGAACAAGATGCTCGAGATCGATACATGGAAGCCACAAAGCGGTGATGCTGTAGTGTGCGACAAGTTGGTTGGCCGAATTGATGAAATCATACAGTGCGTACTTGATGGCTGCAATCCCATAAAATCCGAAGCAAGTGAAGCATTACAAGTAATGCTTACTTCATTTCTGTTTGCTGAATTCTAAAAGTATTGGAGTTTCCCAGGATAAGGGATTTTTAAAAGTAGTTTTAAAAGCGTAGATCCCTGTTGAATTTCTCTAGTGCTCAAAATATTGTGCTACTGTTTTGCACAATAATTCATATATTCCACTTCCAGTTTGTTGCACCAACTTAAGAAGTCTCTCTATTCTAGAAATATAAATTATCGATAACAAGTTTGATGATTATACTTAATCAAATTGTATCTTGTTTCCTAACCTGTTTTTTCGCATTCCAGAATCATATGGAACGTTGGGTAAATACTTTTCCTGAACTGGAACGGAGATTATCGGCCTTGAATGCTGGCCTCCAATCAGAGAGTTCTAATCCGACTGCTGCTTCTGATGAAGATTGATCTCTTATGTGTTGAGTCCGACGACGTGATATATTTTGGTACTGTACAATTTGTTTTTTGATGCTCTTGAAGTTTGCATGTTTTTAGCTTCTGAAAAGAAATTTTCATACACTTGGTGAGACAAATGTATTTCACTACTACATATCACATCGCATTGAAGTTTCCAAACGAAAGCGGCTTAAAAAAAATCATCTGATAAGATGGAAGTGCTCAAGTAACGTACATCCAGTATTCTTCAATTTACTAAAAAAAATCCTGAGATTGTGTGAATTTTGACGAATCTTATATCGTTTTTATGAATGTCCAGTATCCAGTATCCCTTTCCAAAAGATAACTCGACACGTCACCATTGCTAGTGTTAATAACATACAGGTATAAGTTAATTAGTTAGTGGTTTAGAAGAGTGGTATACATCCATTCATTTCATTCAATAATATAAAATCATCCATAGTTTTCAACAGTTTTTTTTCTGCACTTACTCAACTATGTCTAAAGTAGTTTGGTGACTTATCTATATCCGATCATATTTTTGATTCATTTAATTATCTTCGTTTACATGGCCATCATAAGTCACCTTCATCACGGGTCCTTTCATTTCTTAATTTTTTATAACACTAAAATTATTATTCAAACGAATTTAAAAAATCTTACTTCAACAGATAAGTTTTCAAATTCCTCATGAAATATTCTCCAAATGACATTTCTGAATGTTTGAAATTTTTCTAGTTTAAATGTTAATGTAACATAATACAACAGTGCATTTCGCGTGCGAAATGAAAAAAAGACAGGAAGCCTTAGATCTCTCTAAATATCATATTTCGCTTTAAATCTGTTATATTGTTGCATTTAAACGCTGTTCAAGGAGGATATTCCTCTATTTTTTTCTCCTAATGCACATGTATTTTTCAATGATTGGTTGACAAAAAAAAAAAATTCGCTTCTTTTTTTAATAAAACTATGCAAGTGGAAGTGAGACATTACCAGATTTCTCACTTCTCTCAATGCCTTAATAAATTAAAACATCTATTTTTGGAAACGTACCAATTAGAAATAATCAATTACTTCAAGGAAGTTCATTTTTTCAGTATTAGCAAAAAATTTTGAAATCACTAATATAAAATTTATCATTCAAATGTATGTTGTTGACAGTGATGAAAAGGTGTTTTCTCAACATACGATAAAATGAAGTGTTTTTTGCACTAGCAGAAAATTTTAATTTTTCCAACCAATCACATAATATTTTAGCAATTAATTACGAAATGGACATTCAACGAAAAGCATAAGTGTTTTTTTCAGATTTATTTAAAGAATATACGCTACTGTCACTTATGCATAATAATTATTTTCGTTTCGCAATTTTCTCAATCTTTTCAACTCGGACTATTTAGAAAGAGCAAGCGAATAAATGAAGAAATATATTATATCTTCATATAGAGACTATCAGTAAATGTATAATCATCTACTGCAAAAATTTTCTAGTATTTTAATACCTTACTTAACTGGAAGCTATTACAAGTAGTTCAATTTTTCCAATTTCTCAACAACTTTGCCTTCTTCACATAATTTTATTACTCACTCTTAGGAACAAAGATGAATTTTAATTTCATCACATAATTGATTTCCTAACATGCCTTTTTGTCAGTCTCTTTTTTTGCAATTAAATAAAACATTTCAGGAAAAGAAAAAGCTGCAAAAAATTACTGTAGGGTTTTTAGAGGGTTAGAAATTAGAGCTTATATGAAGAGAGAATCATCACGTCTCTTTCAAATATTTTTTTTTAAATTTTAAAAATGCTCATGTAGTGCTGAATTTTACACCGCTTTTCTACAGTCTTATCAATTATTTGCTCGTTGCTAATAGCAATAGATATTTCATGTCGAATGATTTAAATGTTTTATAATATTCATTCAGCCGATGAAAATGGCTTTCCACTCTTGAAATCTCATCAGACAATTGAAAGTGGACAACATAATGGACGTATGAAGCAAACAGAATGGACATATGAAGTGTGTATCGATTTAGCCATAAGTTTCAGTCACTTTGAATTCCATATCGTTTTCGATCCGCAAAATTTGCTCGCAGTATTTAATGCTGTATAGCACTAAATTTTAATATTTTCAAATTGCTTATTTTAGTTTCGTAAAATTTCACAAACACTTCAATTAATCAATTCTACTGCACCTAACTCCTTGCATAGATCAAATAAAATTTGCTAAACAAAACCGATGAAAAACTCACCCACTACGTTGTTGACCATCGATGTGTATTCGTATGAGTGCGTCATGTCAACTTGATTTTTTGCGGTTATTCTTGTGAAAATCGTCAAAACCCATCCCATCTGTTCCATAATAGCATTTTCAAAATCATTTCATTTATATCTTTATATTTTTTTTCTGCTACACTAACTATTCAGGGAATTAATTTCATCAATGATCAAAATTTAGCCACTTAATATTTTAAGCCAAATAATATATGCGTGAAATACAAATAATAAAATGTGAGGATATGTTGCAAATTTTAAATTTCAGAGATAAAAGAGATTGTTGCTAGTGGAATTGAACAATTAAAACATAAGTATTTTTGAATGAAAAAAAAAGTTTGAAATTGCAAATATTACGTAATGGAAGTAAAATTAGAAATTCGAAGAGTTAGGAAACGGTTGTTTGCTCGCTTGCACAATAATTAATTTTTGCGACATAATTATGTGGAATTATATTTTCTTTTACAGTGAAAATTTGACGGTGCATATTTAACTTAATGTAATCAATTTGATAATGCCAATACAAAAACAACAAAAATAAGGAAGGGATGAAGCGATCTCTTCGTTTGAACTCTCTTGATGATTAATGTCAATTTTGAATTTTGCTTGCTCAGATAGAGCGTGGCAGAAGTGGTAAACAGGGTGAGGAGACAACGATAAATCACTTTGAAATATTGCCTTTTTGTCGTAGAGCTTGAAAAAATTGAAAAAGAAGCTGGATAAACTAGTATGAAGTTGTCAATGAGCGTAGGATGTTTTTCAGCTTCTAAAATTTACAATATTCTAATTTTGAAATATTTATTTAGCAAATGAAATTGAAATTTTATAAAATTTACATTGGGTGAGTGAGAGATTTTTTAAGCGGAAATGAGTAATTTGAAATAAGTTAAGCATTGTCTTTATCTTTTCTTTAATGTGCTTATAATACTTATTGAATGTTACGAATCGATCTGTTCCATGCGAGAGTAGTTCGAATTTCAAAAGAGAAATTCCACAGGAATAGTCTATCAGTTATCTTCAATATGTACATCTGCTACATTTAGTTTCAACGGATTAATCCATTTCAAATATTGTTAACAAAAACGATTTAAATATTTGAAAAAGTACTGAATGGGCACAGGAGGAAGTAAGGAAGCAAAAAGTTGCAATACGAAACAAAAAAAAGTGAGCAAGAAAATCTCGAAGAAAGATTTATTGGAATTGGAACGGAAAACACATTGTAAGTTTAATTCTCTTTTATTATTATTATTTTTTTTAATTTCACCATTTTAACTTAATTTTTAGCGAATGAGGAAGATTTAATCAATTTCATTAAAGGGGTATTCACGCAGCAATGTTAGCAAACTGCGGAAAAAAGATGCAGTAAAATGTAATTGTTCACGCGTTACTAATCAAATAGTAATGACCATAGGTAGGATGACCTTTTATCTTATGCAAAAACAATCATATCAAATTACAGTTACTAAGAAGGAATTACGGAAATGGTACAAAGATTTTATAAAGGATTCTCCAACTGGCGAATTGAAAGTGGAAGAATTTCAAAACATTTACAAGCAATTCTTCCCAAATGGTGATCCAACAAAATTTGCTAAATTTGTATTTGATGTCTTCGATAGTAATGAAGTTAGATTTATCACTGATTATTATTGCATAGTTAAAATTTTGATTAGCTATTTTTGAGATAATATCGCTGCTTATTAATTATGCTATTTAATTTAGTTAAACGTAAGTTTATTTGGCGAATTTACGGAATCATAGATCCACTCACGTAGTCACTTGCTCTACGAAATGCATTAACCGATAGTGCCACGTGACAGGACGTATATTTTGCACTTAAGTTCTCCTAAGGGACGATAATGCTTAAGTTGTTTGCCTGAAATAATTCAATTTAGTAATTTGATTTATCTATTTTAAATAGAAATGAAAGTGAAGTAGTACTTTCTTAGTTTAATTCAAAAAATTTCCTACTTCTATGACCACGGAATTCATTTTTCCCTACTAACCTTTGCTAATTCCTAAGATGCTGAAAAAAACAGAGTCGAAGTTTTTAAATGTTTGAAAAATTTGTTGAAGTTCGAATATTATCATAAAAACAATTTTATCGCTTATTAAAAAAAAAGATTTTGTTATCAGAAATGCTTAGAATAAAAAAAAAAGAAGGCTTGCAATTCTAAAAATTGAATTTCATTTAATGTTTGCTAAAATTTATATTAAATTTTATAAACGTTTGTAGCAGAAAAAAAACAAGGGCTTTTCCAGCGAAGCAAAAGTTTAATAACGAAAAAAGAAAATTTTTCGTCCTAAACTGTACTGTAATGACTTACAGTAAGACTATTAGTAATTTTTGTACATTTCACAGTGCTCTTTGGAGCAATCCATCTGTAGCAAAAACCGGTCATTTAACATTTTAGATGGTTATTTTTTTTAATTATTATTTTGTCGAAAAATTAAAAAGCAGTAAAATCAATGATTCAGGATGGTTGTGTATCATTTTGCGAATTTGT